>BSBK01006701.1:377500-397500 GCA_027943335.1 Chamaecyparis obtusa
TTTTCTCCTTTTTATAAAATAGGAATAATGCTTTATTTGTGCAACTTAGGATAAGAGGAAAGGGTGGGCTTTTTATTTAATCAAAAGGGGAGGAAATATTCCTTTTAATCAAATAAAGACTTAGGATAAATGGTTAGCCCAAGGATAAAAATCCAATATATGATCAAAATTAGGATTTGATCAAGAGATTGATAATGTTCAAAATATTGATTATTGATAAAAATGATTCAGGATTGATAAATCAAATAAATGGGGCCCAAAGTCTAGGCGACCATTTTAGGGTGCATACATCTCTCTCGCTATTATTTTTTTATTTTCTTCTGCATGTGTTGAGCAGGCTTGGATCATTAGGGTGTGCCCTTGTTTGGCCCCTGCTAGCCCTTGTCTTGTGTCAGGTGGTATCAAAGTGAGGTGAGATATTAATCTAAGTCTGTGGATCTAGGTTTTTAGGTTCCTCTTGAAGCCCTAGTTGATTGTTGTGGGGTAGCAAATTGTGATCTGACCTACAATTGTAGAGGGTTGTCAAGATGGTTCATGGGAGGTGAGATGCAGATCCAAGATTGGAAAATATGCTAAGGCAGATTGCTGCTAGGTTAGAAGTTGTTGAAACAGCCCAGAGAAGAGGCTGACATCTTAAAGATGTTAGTGATGATGAAGTTGAGGAAGAACATGTGAATGCATAACCTACACCTGTTATGGATCAAGGTGAAGAAATATTTTTGAAGGCTTTGACAAGTCTGAAGTCAACACCACATTTCAATCCTCTTGAATATGGTGGAAAGCTAGATTTTGATGAATTGGTGGACTAGATCACCGAGATGGAAAAGTATTTTGAGTATGAAAACATTCCTAAAGACAAGAAGGTGAAGATTGCAAGCACAAAGTTGAAAAGTCATGCATCCTTATGGTGGGAACATCTGCAGCTGGATAGGAAGAGGAAAGGCAAAGACAAAATCAAGGTATGGAATAAAATGGTGAATAATTTGAAAGGAAAGTTCTTACCTTGTGATTATCAAATTAACCTAGTTCAGTGAATGCAAAGTTTGAGATAGAAAGATAGCTTGGTAAAGGAATATATTGAGGAATTCTATAAATTAGATATCAGATCTGGACATGATGAAGATGATGTGGAAAGAATCGATAGATACCTAAATGGTTTGAGAGTTTCCATCCAAGAGGAAATTAGTAAGGTCAAGTTGGAGAACATTGAAGAGGCTTATCAATTTGCATTGAAGGTCGAGGAGAAATTGAACAAGAGACATGAGCAAAGACAAAGAGGTCAAGGTGGTAGATTCCCTAGAGGAAGAGGTAGATCTAATTGTGAAAATGGTAGATCTGAACTAGAAAAGACAAATCTAGACAAAGGCAAGACCGAGTGGAAAGGTGAAAGTTCATCTAGAGGTAGAGGCAGTAACTACCAAGGTGGTTATAGTAGAGGAAGTCTCAGAGGAACTTTTTACAATTGTGGAGAAGAAGGAAATAGATCTTTTGAATGTACACAAGCAAGTAAGAAGGCTAGTAGTAGTAGAAATTCTTTGGTGCAAGAAGAGTCACCGAATGAACTTGAGAAATAAAATAACTTGATGGTAAGGAGAGCACTGTGGAATGAAAGAAAAAAGGAAGATCTGGTAAGGAAAATTTTGTTCCAGACCAAATGTAGAGTTTCTGACAAAGTTTGGAAGGTAATCATTGACAATGGTAGCTTGGATAATTTGGCATATGAGGAGATGGTCACAAAATTGTAGTTGGAAAGGTTGGTACATACGAAGCCCTATCAGATTTCATGGATCAAAGATGAGCATACACTCCTGGTAAGTGAATAATGCTATGTGAATTTGAAGATTGGAAAGTACTATGATAAGGTGTTATGTGATATCATGCCTATGGATTGTTGTCACATTTTGTTGGGTAGACCTTGGCAATATGATAGACATGCTATATATGATGGGAGATTGCATAAATATACTATTGTGGCTGATGGAAAGAAACAAATCTTGTTACCTTTGATGGAAGAACCTATTAGTAATGTTTTCACATCTATGAAAGTTTGTTTGATGGAGGGAAGAAAGTTTGTTAACTCTTTGAAGAAGAATGATGTATGTTTTGTTGTGATTCCTAACAAACCGAGTAAGAAAATAGAGGATAATGTCCCTAAGGAGATTGATAAGTTACTCACTGAGTATAGTGATATCATTTTTGATAATATACCTAATGTTTTTCCACCGAAAAGAAGCATTGATCATTGTATGGATCTAATCCCTAGATCTAGTTTACCGAATAAGGCACCTCATCAGTTGACACCAACCGAGAATCAGGAATTGAACTGACAGATTCAAGAGTTGCTGGAGAAAGGTTTGATCAGAAAAATTTTGAGTCCTTGTGTGGTACCTATTATATTGGCATTGAAAAAGAATGGAGAATGGAGAATGTGTACTGATTCCAGAGCAATCAATAAGATAACAGTGAAGTATAGGTTTCCTATACCAAGAATGGATGACATAATGGATAGTTTGACTGGAGAAAAGTATTTCACCAAAATTGATTTAAAAAGTGGGTATCATCAGATCAGAATCAAAGAAAGTGATGAATGGAAGACTACTTTCAAGACAAAAGAAGGTTTGTATGAGTGGTTGGTTATGCCTTTTGGCTTAACTAATGCACCGAGTACTTTTATGAGGTTGATGAATGAAGTTTTGAAGAAATTCTTGGGTAAGTTTGTGATTGTATATCTTGATGACATTTTGATATTCAGTAAGACCAGAGAAGAACATTTGTTGCATGTTAAACAAGTTTCTCATAAATTGAAAGAAGAAAAGTTGATAAATCTTAAAAAGTTTTCATTCATGAAAGAGGAGATTGTGTATTTGGGATTTGTTATTTCAGCTGATGGTTTGAAGATGGATCCTGAAAAGTTTGAAGCTATTGTGAATTTGCCTACACCTATGAATGCTAGTGAGGTAAGATCATTTCATGGTTTGGCAAGTTTTTACCGAAAGTTCATAAGGAATTTCAGTTCAATTTGTAATGCTATGACTGAAACTATGAGAGGAGATAAAAGGGAATTCAAGTGGACACATAGAGCTGACAAAATTTTTGAGACTCTGAAGTAGAAGGTTTATGAATTACCTATTTTGGCATTACCTGATTTCAATAAGGTATTTCAAGTAGAATGTGATGCAAGTGGAAGTGCAATTGGAGTTGTGTTGAGTCAAGAAGATAAACTTGTTGCTTTCTTTAGTGAAAAGTTGAATGATGCTAAAAGGAAATATTATGTGTATGATCAAGAATTCTATGCCATTGTTCAAGCACTAAAGAAATGGAGACATTATTTGATACCGAGTGAATTTGTGTTGTATATTGATAATAAGGCTTTACAATATTTGGGTAGTCAGAAGAAGTTGAATCAGAGACATATGAAATGGGTTGAGTATTTGCAGAGTTACACATTTGTGATAAAGCATAAGAGTGGAGTCACTAACTGAGTTGTTGATGCATTGAGTAGAAGAAGATCTTTGATGACCGAGATGAAAATTGAAGTTCTTGGTTTTGCTGAGATGAGATATTATTATGAGTTTGACCTTGATTTTTTTGAGCCATGGAGAAAGTGCAGAGCACCTATTCAAGATCAAAAAGATACTAAATGGGATGAATATTTTATTCAGGAAGGTATGTTTTTTAAAGGTATTCAATTGTGTATACCGAGAGGATTAATGAGAACTAATTTGATAAAGGAGAAACATAGTAGTGGTTTGGCTGGACATTTTGGCATTGATAAAACATGGAATTTGCTTAAGGAGAAGTACTATTGGCCATAGTTGTATAAAGATGTTCAAATATTTGTGAAAAGTTATGGAATTTGTCAAGTTGCAAAAGGAGTAAGTCATAATACTAGATTGTATGTACCAATTGTTGTACCTGAGAAACCTTGGATTGACATCAGTATGGACTTTGTTCTTGGCTTACCAAAGATAGAAAGAGGTAATGATTCCATATTTGTTGTTGTGGATAGATTTTCTAAGATGGCAAATTTTATACCATGTAGAAAGACATCAGATGCAGTACATGTTGTAGATCTTTTCTTTAATGAAATTGTCAAATTGCATGGATTACCGAGGAGTATTATCTCTAATTGAGATAGTAAATTTGTTGGATACTTTTGGAAAACCCTTTGGAAGAAATTTGGCACTGAGTTGAAATATAGTTCTACATTTCACCCACAAACTAATGGACAAACTGAAGTTGTGAACAGAAGTTTGGGAAATCTTTTGAGATGTTTAGTTTGAGACACACCGAGTAATTGGGATTTTGTATTGGCACAAGCAAAGTTTGCATACAATAATTCAATGAATAAGAGTACTAGAAATACACCATTTGAGATTGTGAATGGAACACAACTGAGAGGTATATCTAATTTGAGAGACATTACTGATGAAAGTAAGAGAAGTGCTGAAGGAGTGAAATTTGTTGAGTACATGAAGACATTGCATGAAGATGTGAAGCTGAAGCTAGAATGAAGTAATTAGAAATATAAAGACAAAGCTAATAGATCAAGAAGACATAAAACTTTTGATGTTGGTGATGAAGTGATGGTTCATTTGAAGAAAGGTTGATTTCATGTTAGAACATATGGGAAGCTAAAAATGAAAAAGTTTGGACCTTGCAAGATTTTGAAGAAATTTGACAGTGAAAATGCATATGAGATTGAGTTACCTGATGACATGGACATATCACCAATTTTCAACATTTCTTATTTGTATGAGTATCATGAACCTGATGAAGAAGTGACAGTGCCAACAGAATATCCTAAGAAGCAGAATGAAGAAGTTGAACAAATTTTGAAGGAAAGAGTTGGCAAGAGTACAAGAGGAAAATAGTATATGGAATATCTGGTAAAGTGGAAGAATAGACTGATGGAAGACAGTTCATGGATTTCTTAGTTTGAGTGATTCAGCTTGGACCATGCCTACCAAATGATTCGAAGAATCATTTTAAAATAACCCTAGGTGTCTGATGCAGGAGCATCTTGGGTCCTTGGCAATCCTATGTCACCAAAAACATTTTGGATTTTGTCTGTGTTGCTTGGTTCCTACTTTGACTAAGTTGGTCAGTAGTTGGTCAGTTTCCTTTGGTTACCAAGTGTGGTCAGTTATCTCCTAGGTGGTTGGTTACTTTACTGGCACTCGGTGATGCTTATTTGTTGCTCGATCATCCTTGCTTACCGAGTGGTTTCTTTTGAGTTCCTGTTGAGCTAACTTGTGCATTTATTATGGGTCACAGATTTAATGTTGGAATCCATCATTGGGAAGTGTGTGGTCCCAAATCTAACTATTCATTCTATTTATTATGGATCTGAAGGCTGACTTAGTTTGGTAGACTCTTGTATAAATGTAGTTGTTTGGTTGTAGTTTAGAGGGAGTTTTTTTTGGTAGTTTTTTGGGTAGAAGATATGAGATAGTAAGATTAGAGATTGTTGGAAGATCCTTGCATGTTTGAGGACTTCTGTAAATCATTGTAATAGCTGGCCCTAATCAGGAAGGCCTTACAGCCTGGCATGTATCATTCTATTTGATGAAACATAATGAAAGCTTATGCATTCTCTCTCTCATTGTTGATTTTTATTTGCTTCCGCATGTGTTGAGTAGGCTTGGATCATTAGGGTGTGCCATTTTTTGGCCCCTACTGGCCCTTGTCTTGCATCATCCCTCCCTTTCTTCTTGACTCCTAACAAGGTATGTCCTCTAACAAGGACTATGTACTATAATGTTTCAATAAGCTCCTAACAGGGCTAAATCTTTTAACAAGGATACTATACTCTCAGTACATCATTTGCGGGTGCTAATTCCCACTGGGGTTTTTGCCTTTGATAGGGTTTCCCTGACACTAAAATATTGTGTTATTGTGTTGAGATTTATTGTATTCATTGGATCTGATATTGCTGCTACTTAAAGTTTAAAGTTTAATAATCTTCCATACAACTGATTCACCCCCCTCGTAGTTGTATTGTGGATTATTATTCCTAACAATTGGTATCAGAGCTTGTGGTCCTTAGAGAGAAATCTTAATAGCTTGAGGTGATCTTGGAGATGGCACTCTATAGAAAAGATGGTCCAAAATTTGATCCTAAAAAATTTGACAGTTGGAAGAACAAGATGAAAACTCGTTTGCTATGTTTGGGCATCGACTATTGGTTGATCACAAAGAATAAGGTGGCTATAAAGACTAAGAGAAATTTTCCATCAACCACTGATGATGAAAATAAGGTATTCTCATACAACATGGTCACAAGGGAAGCACTGATAAGAGCACTATCTGAAGGTGAGTTTACTGAAGTTAAGGACTTAGATTTGGCATATGATATTTGGAGAAGATTAGAAGCTTTATATGAAGAGACAAATATACCAAGCAAGTGAAGCTACAGAACTGGAAAACAAAGATGGAGAAGCTGCAAATGAAGGATGATGAAAGAATTAGGGCTTATGTTCAAAGGGTTATAGAAGTTGTGGTTGGAATCAAAAATTGTGGAGGCACTTATGATGAAGAATAAGTTGTTGTGAAGATCCTTAGATCATTGACACCTGTACACAAGTTCAAGGCTATGTCTATTCAAGAGACTATACCCTTAACTCTGAATTTTAGTAGAGAGATGTTGATTACAAAGATAACTACCTTTGAGGCTATTGAAATGGGAGATTCAGTACCTAAAGTGGAATCTGCATTCAAGGCATCTGCACACAAGAAAATGTCTACACTTCTGAGCACCAGCAGTGAAGACCTAAAAGAAGAGCTTGGTGAGTATGTTGAGGAATGGGAACAGATAATGGCAAAGGAAAGAAAGATGGATGAACTTGTTGCACTGATTTCTAGAAGAGAAAAGAGAGGTAAGGGAAAATTTGAAGGCAAGTTACCCTTGAAATTTTTTTCATGCAATAAGGTAGGTCATTTTGCATCTAGATGTCCTAAAAGAGTCCCTAAGTACAAACCTAAGTTTTTCAAGTCTAAAAAGGATAAAGAATGTTATTATGCTAGTGAAGGCATTTCTAATGATGATGGTTTAGATTATGAAGAGATTGGATTTGTTGCTATTAGAGATGAACCGGTGCATGAGGAAAAGTCTTTAGTATCTCATGTTGACAAGAAAACTAAATGGACAATAGATAGTGGTTGTTCACATCATATGACTGGAGATAGAAACAAGTTTGTTAAATTAATGAAGTATGATGGTGGTGTTGTGAGATTCAGAGACAATATTCCTAAACTTATCATAGGTGTAGGATCTATCACTTTGGATGGAAAGACTAATACAAATAATGTGTTGCTTATTGATGGACTGAAACATAACTTATTGAGTGTTGGACAGTTAATGGATAAAGATTTTCAATTAATTTTTTTTAATGGTAAATGTTTTATCAGAAGTAAGGCAAGTAAGTTGATTGCAACCGGTACTAAATCTAGAGGTAATGTATTTGAATTAAATACATCTAGAGCCTCTTATTTTATTGTGAAGGTAGATGACAGTTGGTTATGGCATAGAATATTTTGTCATGTTAATTTTGATAACATTGTGAAGGAAAGTATGGCTAATGCAGTAAGAGATCTGCCAAAGATTGTGAAACCATCTAACACTGTATGCAAAGAATGTGTTATGGGAAAATAGACTAGAAGTAGTTACAAAAGAAAATCATATACATCAAAAGGAAAGTTGGATTTGGTACATACAAATCTATGTGGACCTACAAGTACTATATCATACTATGGTGAAAGGTATTTCATACTTTTTGTAGATGACTTTTCTAGACTGATGTGGGTTACTTATTTGAAAGAAAAAATAGAAGCATTTGATAAATTCAAGTTGTTCAAAGAAAAAGTAGAGAATGAATCAAGTTTAAAGATTAAGTGTCTATGGTTAGATAGAGGTGGAGAGTTTACTTCAGACTTATTCAATTCATATTGTGAAGAGCATGGAATAAAGAGACAGACATCTTCTTCTAGGACTTTGTAGTAGAATGGGATAGCAGAGCGAAGGAACGGGACTATACTTGATGCTGCTAGGACAATGTTGCTTGAAGGAAATGTATCTCATGTACATAGGAGAGAGGTTTTTGGGACAACAGTTTATACATTGAGCATAATTCAAATTAGAGAAGGTACAAGTAATACTCCTTATGAATTGTGGTTTGATCATACTCCTACTGTAAAATACTTCAGAATATTTGGTAGTAAGTGTTATATCAAGAGAGATGATGAGATAGGAAAGTTTGATGCTAGAAGTGAAGAAGGAATTTATCTTGGTTACTCTACCAAGAGAAAGGCTTACAAATGTTTCAATCTGAGAATAAGAAAGATGATTGAAAGTAACAATGTAAGGATAGATGAAAAGTTTCAGATACAAGACAGAATGTATGACAATAATCAGATTAGAGAGATCAAAGAGTCTACTATTATTGTAGAAGAAGAAGAACTTGTTGAGGAATAATGTGAAAAAGAGACTTGTGATGCTGACACAAGTGAGGATACTGAGGCTCCTAAGACTCTGAGGTATGTAAAGAATAACCATCATGAAAATTAAATTATTGGTGATTCTAATCAAGGAGTAATGACTAGATCAAAAGCTAGATAAGACATTTGTTTGATTTCTCAAGTTGAACCAAAGACTACAGATGAATCATGTAGAGATGAATCTTGGATAAAAGGTATGAAGGAAGAATTAGAATAGATAAAGAAGAATAACACTTGGGAATTGGTTCCTAGACCTAAAAACAAAAATTTAATAGGAACAAAATGGGTTTTCAGAAACAAAATGAATGAAGAAGGAACTGTGGTAAGAAACAAAGCAAGATTGGTATGTAAGGGATATTCACAGCAATAAGGCATAGACTTTGAAGAAACATTTTCTCATGTTGCTAGAATAGAGGCAGTAAGATTATTCTTGGCTTATGTTGTACATAAAGACTTCAAGGTGTATTAGATGGATGTTAAATTTGCATTCTTGAATGGGGATCTTGAAGAAGAAGTATGCATAGAACAACCAAATGGATTTCCCCTATCCGAAGATAGAGATATGGTATGCAAGTTGAAGAAGGCACTGTATGGAATAAAGCAAGCTCCAAGGGCTTGGTATGAAAGGTTGGACAAATACTTACTTCGCCTTGGATTTAGAAAAGGTAATGCTGACAGCAATTTATACTTAAGAACTAGTGAAGATGGAGTTGTGATAATTGAAGTTTTTGTTGATGATATTATCTTTGGAGGCAATGATGAATTATGAAAGAAATTATCTAATGAGATGGAAAATGAATTTTAAATGTCCATGATAGGTGAAATGAAATTATTTCTTGGACTACAAATAATTCAGAATGAGAATGGTATCTTTATTTCTCAAACTAAAGAAATGCTAAATAAATTTGGAATGGAAGACTATAAACCAGTAGGAACACCCATGGTGACCAGTAATAACTAGCTAACATGTAATGATGAGACTCAATTTGTATTTGAGACCAAGTATAGATCAATGGTTGGAGGATTACAATATCTGACGCATATCAGACTAGATATTGCTAATGTTGTTGGAATTGTGGCTAGATATCAAGCAAAGCCAAAGGAGACACACCTAGTTGTTGTGAAAAGGATATTCAGATATCTGAAAGGGAAAATTAAATATGGCTTGTGGTATGATAGGAATGATAGTTATGTACTTCATGCTTATACTGATGTTGATTGGGCAGGAAACATTGATGACAGAAAGAGTACTAGTGGTGGTGCATTTTTCCTTGGGAAAAATTTGGTTTCATGGCTAAGTAATAAGTAAGATTGTATAGCTCAATCTACTGTAGAGTTAGAGTATGTTGTTGCTGATGTTAACTACACTCAAATTGTTTGGATGAAGCAAATGTTGAAGGATATTGGAATAACTTTTGATGAGCCAGTGGTTATCCATTGTGATAACACCAGTACAATGAATATGTCAAAGAATCTAGTGATGCACTCTAAAACCAAACATATTTCTATAAAATATTACTTCTTGAGAGACAAGGTGGCAGAGAAGGAAATAAAATTAGAATATATTAGTACAAAAGAGAAGATTGCAGACATCTTCACAAACCCGCTGCCAAAAGATACCTTTGAATATCTCAGAGGTATGTTGGGGGTTCTGGCCCCTCCTAGTTAGAATTAAATAATGCAGAGATGCATCAATCTAGAGGTTTTCAAAGCCTTGTCATATTCTGGACTGGATGTAGGGATCTACTCCTCAAGGGGAGTGATCGTGGAAGAAATATGTTGGAAATTAGTTGATGAATCATGGCACCCTTTTCCATTTTTTTCAAAGGGAGAGTGTTGCTATGAGAAAATCCCTACTATATGGGGATATTGTATGTAGTATTGTTTGTTTGTAGAACTTTGGATTGATATAACTTTGGGATGATGGATTTTCCCATATGTTGACATCAATGCCAAAGGGGGAGTTTTTTGGATATTTTTAATGCATGGGGAAGTGATTGAGATAGTTTATATGTTTAATCACTATGTTACTAAATGTGCACTCATACTATTGTCATTTTTGTTTTGTCACTGATGTCAACATATATTTCTATGAGGAGAATAGGTCGGTTATCATAGTGTATGGACACTGTACGGATGTTTCAGATGTTGTGAAGTCAGATGAGAGTTTAGGAAGGTGTTGTGATCTTATATCCAAGATTGCATCCTGTAATGTTTCATATTGGATGAGTTATAGATGTTTTGGTGAAGACTAGTCATTGGACTGTGATAGTGAGAAATGACAAAGTTAGTCTCTATGTTTTTGGTATATCTTCCAAATGATATGGATTCAAGGTATGTGAGCTTGAGGGATGATAGATGAGGTACTGAAGTATTTTCATTGGTTAGCACATGCTACAGAATGCTTGGTGACATCATTTATGGTGTGTGCTCTAGAGAAGACCTATTTGGAAGCTGACTTGGGAGATGTAGCGTGTGTTTTGCTTGGAAAACATAAATTAAGGATGTCGGTCCTTAAATATTGTAATGTAATCATTGTATACTTGTTTTAGATATTGTGTGTATCTTAACAAGGGTTTATGTAAATATTTGTAATTAGGAAAGGCTTATGGGCCAACCTGATCATGAGAATTGTAATAAGGTATAAATGAGAGGTCTTTTCTTTGGAAAATATATGGATGGAAAAAGGTGATATAAAGATATTGTGAAAGTTGTGAGCTTGTGTTTGTTGTATTTAGATCAGAGGTTTTCTGGTGGACTTCATTGGAACTAATCAAGAAAAGACATTTTTTGCCGAATAGTTCAAAAGATTGTGTATTTCTTCATATACACTTGTGTTGTGAATAGTGAGTTCTGAAGGTGGATTTAACCTTCTTTGGGTAGTGATCCTTGGGCAGTGAGCCCTCCCTTTCTTCTTGACTCCTAACAGGGTCTATCCTCTAACAAGGACTATGTACTGTAATGTTTCAATAAGCTCCTAATAGGGCTAAATCTTCTAACAAGGATACTATACTCTCAGTACATCATTTGTGGGTGCTAATTCCCACCGGGGTTTTCACCTTTAACAAGGTTTCCCCGACACCAAAATATTGTGTTATTGTGTTGAGATTTATTGTGTTCATTGGATCTGATATTGTTGCTACTTAAAGTTTAAAGTTTAATAATCTTCCATACAACTGATTCACCCCCCTCTCATTTGTATTGTGGACTATTATTCTTAACAATATATACATATTTTTATATATATGTACACATAAACACACACACAGATATATATATATATATATATATATATATATATATATATATATATATATATATATATATATATATATATATATATATATATATATATATTGTGTGTGTGTATTTCTTATTTTTCCTTTTGTTAAAATGTCAAAGAGAACTTTGTTTTTTACCCATCTTTACGTGGTCTCTCATTTTCATTTTTATTTGTTGCTTATGCTCTTTTACTATAAATTTTATTGTGATGAAGTAAGGGAGAAAAAGAATAATCATGTTTCTTATTGTGTTATAGACGTTCTGTTCTTGCACATAGTGTTCAACTTCTCATTTTTAAAGAAGAGTGAATACTATGTCATCTTAACCAATTTATGGCAATGACTTGCAGCAACCTCTTGTTGACAATATGGTGAGTGCATATTCTCTATTCCCCTAATATTACAAGTTTCTTATAGCTATGATATGAATGTTTTTTTTTTTAATAAATGAAGAAAATAATCAATTTCATGTTGCTTTGACTATTTGTGTAGTTGCATGTATAAATACACATGTGTGTCTATGTCTGTGTGTGCTTCATATGTATTGAGATATGTACATAGCTTAAAATAAAGGTCTTATAGAACATAGATATATATGTGCAAGTTTTAGCATGCCACATAAAAAAATGCTCCATGCTCCTCTCTTTATAGGATTCTTGCCTGCAAATGCAGCTCACTTCAAATACCATATGCAATATAAATGTTGGTGATAATCTTCCATCCCCAACACTCCATTCCTTGTCTATTGAGTAATTGACCAATGACCACAGTGAGTTTTACTAGCATAAGATTGTACTATCTAATGGCACACACATGGACTTAGCCATTGTGCCACCAAAGTATTCTAATCTATTTTATTTAGGAGCACTAAATTCGATAGGCTCGATAATATCAATTTCAAACTATGGATGTAGGAATGTTTGGGGCATAAGGTAGCATCCACTATATGTGTTTTCAATTTGTTTTTTATTATCACGTGGATTTTTTTCACATCTATGTTGTTGAATACTTTGATTTCCTCCTTTCATAGGGATCTAATCATTTTCAACCTAGATATCAAACATGCAGATTGTGAGTTGCTTGGAAAACCTAGGTACCTATTCCAAGAGCAAGAGAAATAATTTTTGGCAAGAGAAAATCCCCCCATCAGCTAAATGAGAACTTAAATTTTCATTGCACTTGTCTCCTTCACAACCAAACACTCCTATCAATATTATCCATGCAAAATCCCTAAACCCTTTCCAAAATAAATGGATAATAAAAGCACGTGTCACAAGAAAAAGGAAAATGCCTCATTATAATAGACTTGATTAAGAAGGGAAAGTTTTTAGATTTGATATAATAGATGTTGAAGGGATAGTAGATAGAATAACTTGTTTTAATGATATAGAAAAATTGCATTACAATAGAGTTGAGGTGGGGGCATTTTATTGTATTTCAAAAGGTTCTATTAAAGAAGCCAACATAAAGTTCAGTAAGTTGAACAACCATTTGGAGATTGTATTGGACGAAACATCAATATTAAAGCATTCAAATGATGAAATTTATGAATTCAATGCTTCACATTTCATACCTCTTAATGAAGTCATAAATTGTAACAACAATGACTTGGTCGATGTGATTGGTGTTCTCATTGTTGTTAAAGAACTATCAATAATACACAAAAAAGACAATAGCGAAGTGAAATGAAAAATTGTGAAAATAAATGACATGCTTGATTTTTCTATTGATGTCAACTTGTGAGGTGTGTTGTGGGAAGCAATAGTTGATGAGTTGGAAAATTTGTATGCTACAAAAACATTTGTTGTTCTTTTTGTTATAAATTCAATTGTTGGTTACTTTAATGGAAAATAAATTAATACAAAAGCAGTGACAACCTTGATTATTAAACATGTCATTCCTAAGATAGAGGCTCTTAAGTCAAGGGGAGAAACCCCTACTGAAATGTTGTCAAACTCACCATCCCTTGGTCATCTTAACACAATACATAATAGATTAAAAATTGTCTATGTGGTTGAACAGACTAGTGTAATGTCAGAACCAATTCAAACCATCATCATACATTTCATCATTTTTTTAAATCTGATTCTTTCTCTTATCTAGGTTATCCTTTGTAGTTTAATGGAAAAGAATGCAAAAAAAAATGTGAACAAAAAATTGATAATTTCATGTTTTGTCCAAGATGCCAAGAAGACATAGAAAAATGCAACTATAGGTACTTGTTGCAACTAAAACTTTAATACCACACAAGTAGTCTTTGGGTTTTTTATTTTGATGAGGTTGTCACATATTTTCTACAAATGCTTGCAAAAGAAATTCACTTGCTAAAATTTGAGGGATTCAGATAAAATCATCAATGATTTTAGTTGTAGTTACTATGTTTTCACCCTTATGTTGACAACTGAAATGTACAATTCCTAGAACATGGTTAAAACACCAATTAGAAGAGCCACCAAAGTTGATTTTGACAATGAGACAAAGATTTCACATGAAGAAATCACACAAATGACTTCTGCTATGTGATTTCATTCTCTATTGATGGTTCGCCCTTTCACATATTTTTCAAAAGATACATATACATGACTTGTTTCCCTGGATTTTGTATATTTTATAAACATTTCCAAGTTGGCATCACTTACAATTACAAAACTAAAAATATTAGGTGGCTATTGTTAAGTTATTTATCTTCTTGTTGATGGTTGCACATTACACACACCTTTCACGATATACAAATACCTCTATTGTTTATTGTGCTTACTCTATCTTTTATGAATATAATTTTCTTCCACCCACTTCAAATTATGATCCCTACCATTATATTTTTATATCTTCAACACTATATTTATGTCTGGTCTTTTTAATGCTTGTTTTATATATAAATCTCCATTGTTTGTTGTGGCATATCTATGTTTTATGAACATAACTACCTTCCAACCACTTACAATTACGATCCTTAATATTATATATTTGTATTCTCAGCACTATATTTTTGTCTACTCTTTTTTATGCTTCATTTATTTATAATTGTGTGTTTAATTATGTTTGACAAGTTTTTGATAGTCTCTTTGCTTCTCCAAAATTGTGTTGATGTTTAACAAGTTAGTGATATCATCTCTCAGATGAATTTTTATATATATGTTGTTCATAAAACATTTATAGGTTGTCATCTTTTTATTTTTTGGTATGTTGTAAACTATATCATTATCATTGTGATAAGAACTAAAACATCCACCTCACATAGAAACTTTAAAGAAAACATGAGTATACTTGTGTAAACTCTTTTCTTGGCTTTCCTAAAATATTTTTGTTCAAACCATTGTTTAGATTTACAAACCACTACATAACATATTTCCATAATATATAAGGTTTCATTTTAAATATTTGGAATTGTTATTATGTTATATATGTTGGAGATTTACCACCAAACCAATGTTGTTGTATGTTTGTCATTGATGACAACATATGGTAAGCAGTGTGCGTTGAAGTCTTATGTAGAGAGCCTTGAGCATATGTTTCTTAGATATGTTATCAACATAATATCAATGTGGAGGTTGATTCTAAGTGTAGAAAGTTGTGTAGTTGTTTATATCAGTGGTGTTCCTAACAGAGTTACAGGTAGAGTTTTGTATGTGATTCTCAGTATGGCTATGATGGAGCCTTGCGCGTTTATATTTATGTTGTAGAAATGTTTGTAAAGCTATGTTTATGGACAAAGAGTTATTTTTGTATTACAAGTTGAGTTATGATGTTTCTATTTGCCAGTTATAGTTTCCTAAGATTGTCTGATGGAGGTGACATTGTTTATATTGTTTAAGAAGTTGCGCCTATCATTTTGATATGCATGTTTGGTTTCATGTTTGGTGATGAGTTAAGAATGTTTTGTTAAGAGTGCATAATGTATTTCAGCTTGTAAGTAAAGTTTCAGTTAATTTGGTGGAGCTGACAGTGTGAAGCGATGCATCTACTCATATTGAGTTGTGCAGTCCTATTTGTGTTGTGTGCTTGGTTTAGCCATTGGAGATGTTATTTAAGAGTTATATTGTTTCTCTAGTATGATTTCAAGGAAGTTATAACAAGTTAACTTGATTATATCATTTAGAGAAAGATACTTATAGCCAGTCATTTGTGATTGCTAAGTGTGATTAAGAGAGCAGAGCAAAAGATGTGAATGTACTGAGACAATCAATCATCAGTTGAAGATCTATGTGAAGAAGAAGAGACTATATGTTATTCATTGGAACTGATCAAGATAGCAGGTCTACTTTCCAGTTCACCAAGATCCAGATATAGTGTGTATCTGTTATGCAGAAGGTTGCAGCCTTCACCATTTGAGTAGTGTGCTCCTGGATAGTGTGTCCTCACCTCTAACAAGGTTATTTATAAAATAATCCTAATAGGATCCAACATTTGACCAGGTCACTATACTTCATACATTGTAAAGATCAACTCCTAATAGGGTTGTAAGATCTTCTAACAAGGATCATTATACTCTAGTGCAGTTTATAGTGGATGCTAATTCCCCCGGGGTTTTTACCTATTTGGGTTTCCCCGTAACCAAAATTATGGTGTTGTGTTAAGTGTTATCTTATTGTGTATGTGCTTAATGTTATTTTGTACTTAATTGGATAAAGAATTGAATCTTGTAGATAACTGATTCACCCCCCCCCCCCTCTCAGTTATCTCTTGGGACTATTCCTAACAATTGGTATCAGAGCTAAGTGCCTCGGAGAGAAATTTTAACATCTTGAGGTTGATCAAATGGAATTCTTTAGAAAATAAACTCCTAAGTTTGATGGAGAGAATTATCTAGACTAGAAGAACAAAATGACAACACATTTGAAGTGCATTGGTTTTGAGATTTTTGAAGTAGCTACTCGAGAGGTTCAGATTCCCTCTTTATCAGATCTTGCAAAGGAAGATGCAACTTTTAAGCAAAATGAAATTTTCACTCAAAATGCAATTGCCAAAGAAGCCCTTATGAGCGCCTTATCTGACAGTGAGTTTTCAAAGATCAAGAAAGTAGATAAAGCCTACAGAATATGGAAGTATCTAGAAGACATGTTTGAAAGAGATATCCAAGCCAAGAATGCATGCAGAAAGACATGGAAGAAAAGATACCATACATTGGAGATGCTACCTGAAGAGAACATTGGAGCCTACAATCAAAGAATTAATGAAGCATTTGTAGGAATCAGGAACAATGGTGGATAAATTTTGGAAGAAGACATAATGGATAAGTTGATGACTACTCTGATAGTAGAATATGTGAGCAAGATAAACATCCTAGATGAGACTATGTAGTTTTCAAAAGAATTCAGAAGAGAGACCTTAATTAGCAAGATTTCAACATTCGAGATATCAAGTTTGAAGATAGAGCCTAAAAGTGAAGCAACATTCAAAGCCTCAGTCCATGGTAAGAAATCCTTGAACACTTTTGGTAACTTTGATAATGAATATAAGGATAAAGAACTAGATGAATTCATTGCTATGATTGCTAAGAAAGAAAGAAAAGGAAAAGGAAAATATGAAGGTCAGTTACCATTCAAATGTTTTTCATGTAATAAGATTGGTCATTTTGCATCTAAGTGTCCTACAAGAGTCAAGAAGTTCAAAACTAATTTCAATCCTAAGTATACAAAATAATGTTACTATGTTGAAGATGGAGTATCAGATGAAGATTCAGTAGAAGATGAAATTGGATTCATTGCTATTGAAGATATGGAGAAAATTTTTGATGAGATGTATATTGAAGATGAAAAGAAAGCACAAGAACTAGCATTAATTTCACAAGCTGACATCATAACAGACTAGATCATTGATAGTGACTGGATCATTGACAACGGTTGTTCACATCACATGATAGGAGACAAAGAAACATTTGTACATATAGATAAGTATAAAGGCGGTATGGTTAGATTTGGATATAACACTCCTAAACCTATCATAGGTAGAGGAGCCATCACCTTGGATGGAAATAATAACACTGATGATGTTCTATATGTTGATGGTTTGCAGCATAACCTACTAAGTGTTGGACAATTTCTTGACAAAGGATATCAGTTGGAATTCAAAAACAATAAGTGTATCATTAATAACAAAGAAGGAGTAATGATTGCATCAGGTTCAAAGATAAAAGGTAATGTTTTTTAGCTTAATTTTGAAGCAAGTTGTTTTGTTTCTAAAGTAGATGACAGTTGGTTATGGCACAAAAGACTATGTCACATTAATTTTGACAATATAGTAAAGATAAGCAATGTAAAAGCAGTAAGAGACCTCCCTAGTATTGCAAAACCAATTGATACAATATGCAAGGAATGTGTGATGGGAAAACATGTGAGGAATTCATTCAGAAGAAAGCTTAATTTGGCAAAGAACAAATTGGATCTAGTGCATACAGACTTATGTGGCCCAACTCAAACAAGATCATACTATGGTGAAAGGTACTTTATTTTGTTTGTTGATGATTATTCTAGAATGATGTGGGTTGTTTTCTTAAAAGATAAATCTGAAGCATTTGAGAAGTTCAAGATATTCAAAGCTAAAGTTGAAAATGGGTCTGGATTAAAGATAAAATATATGAGATCAGATAGAGGAGGAGAATTCACCTTTGACAGATTTTATGAGTATTGCGAAGATCATGGGATAAAGAGACAGCTAAGTGCACCTAGAACCCCTCAGTAGAATGGAATTGCAGAAAGTAGAAATAGGATCATACTTCACATAGATCGCACTATCATGATTGAAGGAAAAGTTGCACACACCTATTGGAGAGATGAATTCAATACTACAGTCTACACTATCAACAGAATTCAATTAAGGTCAGGCGCAAACAAGACACCTTATGAGCTATGGTTTGGGAACGTACCTATAGTAAAATACTTTAGAATCTTTGGAAGCAAGTATTACATCAAGAGAGATGAAGTTATTGTCAAGTTTGATGCAATAAGCGATGAAGGTATTTTTCTTGGTTACTCTACTAAAAGAAAAGCTTATAGATTTTTTAACTTAAGATTGAAGAAGGTCATTGAAAGTGCACATGTAAAGATTGATGAAAAGTTTATGATTCAAGAGAGATATCATGATTGTGCACCTATGATTGAAGAAGAACCTAGACCTACCAATACAGAAGTAGTTGTTGAAGAAATGTTTGACAAAATTGATGTATTATTCAATGATCCTGAAACAAGTGAAGAGGAAACACAAAAGACAGATGAGAAATTCACACTTAATGTTCCAAAATTCACATCTAGATACCATTCAAAAGAAGATATCATTGGAGATCAGAACAGAAAATTCATGAAAAAATCAAAAGCAAAAAGTTCAACAGTTGATGAAGCGGTATGTTTACTTTCACAAATTGAACCCTTAAGTGTTAAAGATGCATGTAATGATTCAGATTGGCATGAAGAAATGAAAGAAGAGCTAGATCAAATATTTAAGAATGATACATGGGAATTGATCCCTAGACCTAGTGACAAGAATGTGATTGGAACCAAGTGGATATTCAGAAACAAGATGAATGAAGATGGTATAGTAATAAGAAACAAAGAAAGACTAGTATACAAAGGATATGCACAGAGAGAAGGAATTGATTATTCTGATACATTTTCCCCTATAAGAAGATTGGAAGCCCTTAAGTTATTTCTATCCTATGAAACATTCAAAAACTTTAAAGTATATCAGATGGATGTCAAGTCAGCATTCATGAATGGAGAGTTGAAGGAAGAAGTCTACATAGAGTAGCCTGAAGGATTTACTTTATCAGACAAACTAGATATGGTATGCAGACTGAAGAAATCCCTTTATGGACTTAAGCAAGCCCCTAGAGCATTGTATGAAAGACTAGATGGTTACTTGAAAAAGATCAGATTCAAGAAAGGAGTAGCATATTGTAACTTATTCATAAGAGAGACACCTGATGGATTATTACTAGTTGCTATTTTTGTTGATGACATTATTTTTGGTGGGAATGACAAGCTTAGTGCAAAATTTTCTCAAGAGATGCAGAGTGAATTTGAAATGAGCATGATTGGACCTATCAAGTACTTTTTGGGATTGAATGTGTAGCAAACAGACAAAGGTATTTTCATTAATCAATCTAAGTATGTGAAAGAGATATTGAAGAAATTCAAGATCGATGAATGCAAGCCAGAAAGTACCCCTATGATAATAGGAAGAAAGATTTCAAAAGAAGATGATTCTAGAGTAGTAGAAAAGACCCTA
>BSBK01006701.1:402500-407315 GCA_027943335.1 Chamaecyparis obtusa
TATATGAATATCTAGAATCAATTGAAGATGAGAAAAAAGTTTTATCAAAAAATATTTAAATGGAAAATGATTGCATCTAAAAATTGAAAGAGCAAATCTAGAAGTTCCAATCAAGACACAAAGACATAAGCAGTGAGATCAAGTTAGAAAATGAAACCATCACCAATCTAAGAGCCAAAAGAGAAGAAGATGAAAAGATCAAGAAGATTTTGAATAACATAATTAAGATAAAATTTGATGAATACAATCGAATGGAACAAGAAATCAAGTCTCTCAAATCAAATCAAGTAGAAACCAAGAAGGATGAAGAAAAGGTCAAATACAGTTCAGAGAAGTTAGGTGAGTTACTGAACAGTAAAATATCTTTGGCATATAAGAAAGGACTTGGATGTGAAATCAATGAATGTTCCCATAGCACAATCAAAGAAAAGGATGAGTTAAATCTAGTAAGTGAAGATAAGACGATGCCTGATCAAACTGATAAAGGTAAGGCTTTGGTAAATCCCTACGTAAGTGTGAAACCTCATTCTTTTAATAGTTATTGTTTCAATTGCAATAAATCAGAACCTAAAGTAGAAAATTGTAGAAATAGGTCGAATCAGAATAATAGATCTTTTACTGGTAGATGTTTCGATTGTAATATTTAAGGCCATAAGGAAAGTCAATGTAGGAAAACTAACAATGATATAAATACATTTACTGGTTATTGTTATACATGTTATGCATATGGACATAAAGTTAACTAGTGCAAGTCAAGATAGAAGAAGCAGGGAAACTAGTGCTTCATTTGCAACAAGGTTGGTCACATAGAAAGGTTATGTAGATGAGTTGATAGTAACAAGACTACACCAAAAAATAAAATAAATAAAGAAGAGATCATAGATGATATAAGAAAAATATGGATAAAGAAGGGTGATGGTAGCTCTGGAGCTGGTACAGACATGTGTTTCAGTAACTAGAAGCCTCATGGTTGTCTGTTAGGGGGAGAAATTATTCAGTGTTTGTCTCCCATCCTGAATAATGTGATCATACCAAATCTATTTGATTAGGGATATTTTGGTAGAATGAAAAGGGAAAGGAATCTTCATTTTGATAAAGGCAATCATAGTGGGTCTATGATATAATAAATATAATTAAAAGCATCTTATCCTAAGGTTACACCTTAATTATGAATTATTGCAAATCATTTTCTCATAATGTGAAAATATTTCTAAGTGTTTAGGTGGAAATAAGAATAGAGTGTGTACTATGGCTTTCGGAGTGATATAGGGTGTTCAACGATTTCAAGGTGTTTCTTAGTAATTATTTTTCTGCAATGGTTGGTCAATTTATTCTTGTGCTAGTTGATGCTTCCACTGAGCCTCATCCTGAATTTAAGTCATGCCCTTATATATCCATCGAGAATTATATGATGGGTTATTTATCACAAATTCCTCATGGATTGGTTCCTACAGAAGATGTTAGAATCTATTTGGGATGTAAACTAGATGAATTTGATCATTTAAATTTATATGATTTATGGCACAAAGGGTTGGATACTGATGATAGGAATGTCAAACCTAAGTATAGGGTTTTGGTTGACAAAAAGATGGAGGTGTTCAATTATTTCCTTAATTTCTATGGTGATGATAAATGGGTAAGGATAGAGATAGCTTGCTTGTGTGATACCTTCCTTTAGATAGATGACTATCACTTATTGATGAAGGAAATTATGAAAGTTGTGATTGGTCTAAACAACATAGGTATAGTACTAAAGATTAAATTTGTTAAAATTGAAGATGTCAAAGTGCTCATGAAGTAAATTTTCAATGGAAGATCATTGGTTTTCAATCCATTTCCAAACCTGGTCATAAGGTAGGCTACACAACTCATTGGAAATAAATTTTATCATATGAATCAAGAAAAATCCATTTCAGATATGGCAATTTTTATATCTTATGAGATGGTTAAGAAAGGTGTTGATTACAACTTATGTGGGTTTATTAATCAAAGATTGATTTATTGAGAATCTAAAGATGATAAAGGCAAGTAAGAAAAATGTTGCATTTTATTTCATAACTTTGGCTATATGTTTATTGTTCTACTTTTCCAACATTGTACCTAGACATGGACATGTAGTATGCTCTAAGGATGCTTCGGTAGCTCATCAAATTGACAAGTGGTTAAGTAGGAAATCCAAGAATAATGATGAAAGAGATGTATGCCTCACTAAATTATTTGTTATTCTACAACACAAAATGCACAATCATGATAGAATCCCTAGATCTGTAATAAAAAAAAATACAAAGATGATATCACCTTTATTGTAACAACCAACAATTGTATCATATAGGTTGTGCAACTAAGAAAATAGTGAGTATCAAAACTTGGATATGAAGTGTCTGAAGAAATGGTTAAGGATTATGTAAGAATACTCCTTGAAAGTCTGATAGATACATCTAAGGAGAGGTTTGGCACTGTTAAATAAAAATCAATGGGAATTCAGAGCAAGAAGGTAACTAAAAATGTTCAGAAGAATGTGGAAAAAGTGTTAAAGGAAGCCAGGGATCATGTTGGTATTATAGAAGAGAAGAAATATTTTATTTTGAAGAGAATCATACGTAGCTATGTCAAGAATCCTTCTGGTACTACTATAGTCTCTACTCCTATAGTGAAGATAGAGAAACCTAAAAAGGAGAGTCCATATAATAAAAGGAAGAATTTTACATCTACTCCAATTGTTAGGAATAAGGTGTCTCAACCTTGGATAATTCCTATTCTTATTATTTGTTTTGTAAAATGTATTTCTTGCAAATAATGTTGATGTGTCGGCATCTTGAATTGTGTGTAAGGAGATCATGGCTAAAATGATTATGACGGATTCCTATGACACGTAAGAGCTATGTCAGGAAGATTCAATGACAGGTGAAGACATGTGGCAACTGATAAATTTGAGTACTGTACACTCTTCCCCAATCATGGGGTTCCTATTTTCTCAGAGAATGGTAAAACCCTAATACAGTTATCTTTGGGAGTAGCCCTAAAAAGTGAAGTGCGTGATATAAGCATTTTTAGGGTTGCGAAGAGACATGATGCGAGTGTATGGTTGGAACATTTTTATGCTGTCATGATTTATCTTCAAGTTTTTGGAAATCTTCTGAAAGAACTTGCATTGCAAGTGTATTGTAAGCTGAAATAGTTTTGATCAATACATTGTGTGGGTTTTGGAGTGCTGGGATTTTTACCGAAAGGTTTCCCCAGGGTATATCATTGTGTCATTCTCTATTTTTCTATATGCATGGTATGTGGTTGCAATATCTTTGTTAAAGTAGTTAACAAATCTGAAATTGTAAGGATTTATAAGAATTTGCACAATACTCTCCTATAGAGATTAGCGTAGGAAGCTGTTTCCGCACCTGAGTTTCCTTACAGCAATTACTACCAAGAAGATAAGAAAGAGTACCCGAGTTGATCATGTTCTTGTGGACTCCAAAAATGAATCTAATGATATGAAAGAGTCTGACAGTAATTTGGGATCCATGCAAGGAAAGACAAGAAGAAAAAGGAAAAGAGGTATGTCAAGAATCCCTTGGTTCAAATCCTCTTGATTCAAAAATATTGTATGATATTTTAGTTGATAATGGTAAAAGTAAAGTAGGAAAGTGTGATATGAAAAATGGTGATCTATGGTAGACCCCCACTTTCTAAATACATTAGAATACCAAACCCCACCCTTAGACCAAATCTGATTAGCACAACTCAAAATGGATGTAGGGGGGGTAATGCACAATCTAGATAAAGGGGGAGTTTGATGGGGTCCATATGTTATTCCTTGTACTAACATATATGTATGTGTATGCAATATAAAGTATGAAAAACACATATGCAATGATGAAGAATATAATAACTGGAAATGTATGATATCATATATCTAATATATCACAGAAAGTGCTAAAGGAGAAGGAAATTGATGTACTCTCCTTGGTTTCGAGACAAGTGAACTTCATATCTATATTTTATTAACAAAAACCTATCAAAATTGGAAACCATTTGGGATCTAGGGATGTGAGACCTGTAACTTATGATTATACAATTTTTAGATCCTCGGGGACATGTTACAAAATTTGACCTAGTCCTAGAAGGATAAAACTTGATGAAATTTGTAGAGGACCAAAGCCCAAGCTCTAAAATCCTAAAAATTTGGATCTGCAACTACACACTTGTTCTTGTATACATGAGAAATGGGGAAAATTTTTAGGAATGGGGCTTTCCTTGGTCAAGCCCCTGGATAGGAATTAACCTTGAAAGGAAGTAATTAAATCATGTAAAATAAGACAAATGTAAGTATTCACCTTTCTTGCTAAACCCTCATGAATGGATACAGGTCTAATAAACCCACAAATAATTATGCTTGAAATGTGTGTTATAGAATCAAGGATTTCTTCACAAATGCAATCGATCTACACTTGCCAAATCCTTAGATCTTGGATGTATGTATGCTTGATCACTTAAATGGAAGAGAGGAGGAAGAAGGAAATATATGTTGATCTTCTTTCTTACTTATGAATTCCTCTACTTGGCCACCATGGAAGAGAGAAACTTGCATCAATAAGAGAATATTGCCTTTGAATGGATCTTGAATGGAAAGAAACTTGAAGATCTTGAGTTGGAAGCCTTGTCTTCAAATCTTGAATCCAAAGGAGCACTTTAAATTACCAATAACTGCTTGCACGTAGACTTTATTGCTTGAAAATGTGTGGATGATTAGATCACAATGGATTTTATGGATGTTAAAATGAGAAACTTGAATGTTCTCTTATACTCAATTTGGGATCT
>BSBK01006702.1:0-2500 GCA_027943335.1 Chamaecyparis obtusa
AGATATTATTAAGGTGGCTAAAGAAGTTTTCACTAAGGAGCACTTAGAAGGGCTGGAAAAGATGGTTTACTATGTAGACCATAACCTTACAATACCCTACCCGGAGAAGTCACAAAAAATAGGCCGTACTGCATTTGAAAAAGTCAACGATTGCATGATCACATGAGCCTGAAAGGCTTCATGCGATCATGTGACAAGCCTTTGAGATCTCACCCTGCTACCACATAGACACTTGGGCCCACTAGAACCTTCACCACCTCAATCCAAATGGATACATCACCGTCCATGGACCCACCGTCAGAGTCAAAGTCCCTGCTGACTACTAGAGGCTTGTCGCATGGTCGCATGCGCTTGGGAAGCCGCATGCGATCATGCGACAAGCATGAAACCGCACCACAGAAACCATTGTGAACTGCCTTAACTGTGACTACTGATGGTTTTTTGCATGGTCGCATGGGCTCAGAAGAGCCCATGTGATCATGCGACCAACTGTAAGATGTTAACCACTGACCGCTGGCGGCTTGTTGTTTGCTTGACTACTGACTGGCCCCACGGTGACGTTAGAAACTGGGACCCACCTGGTTGTGATAGTGCGCTTAGTAAATATGCCACCTCACTCAAAAAATATGGACCCACTGAGATTCCTAATCTGACCATTGTCACATGATCTCATGGGCTCGAAAGATTCCATGAGATTATGCGACAGCCGTTCGGATCTCCACTGCACTTGCACGGCCATGAGGAACTGGGACCCACTTGGTCGGAGTTGCACACTTGAAGGTCGAAAACACAGAGGGTTTTCAAACTGGAGGTCGAAAACACAGAAAATTTTTGGACCGAAAGTTAAAAACATCCTGAGCCTTCAGAGAGAAGGTCGAAAACACATTGGGTTTTCGAGCCAAAAGGCAGAAAACACAGAGGGTTTTGACACTTGAGCATTTCTTGGAACAAACAAGATGCGGCCAAAAATGGAATGATAAGGAAATTTTGGGCAACAGTACTTTCACAACAGCAGATTAAAGGGTGTCTCCATAATACATGGTTGACATTATTATACACTCTTAGAGCAAATACTTGGAAATGATAATCATGATCGGATTCCCTTTGACATGAAGGTATTCATAGCTAATTTTTTATCATTATATGGACTAAGTCATGTTAATTATGTCACTGTAAGGAGTTAATAAAATCCCTGAGGCGATGCCCCTGGAAGGGGGTCAATGGATACTTTTACTGTTTTGCTACACAGCTAGACATGGGTAAGAGTATAAGAATATTGAATATATGTATAGGTATATACATATATTCATATTCTTCTTAACAAACCTTGCTAAGTGCTATATTAATGATGTCCTCAGATAGGATAATGGTATGTACATACGGCTTATATATATGCACATTATATATATGTATATACCATCTTATCTTACTTTAAGCTAGCAAGGTCTTCTAAGCATTGTTTTTACTCGGGGGAAGCATTTCGTGTTGCAAAAGATGAGGCACAGTTAGTAAAATTGCATGCATTTGAGATACAGTATGGAACCTAGTCACAATTGGTATTCCTATATTAAGTTAAAGGATCCTAAAGTCAGAGTATAAATTAGGTATATAGATATATATATACTAGTAATAGTATATATAGATATATATACTGATGCCTAAAGCTAAGATATAATGATTTGCAAGATCAGAATCAGGAGGTCTTCAATCCTATTACCTTTTATAGTTTAATATATAAATATAGATATGTTGATAACAGTATATCTATATTTATATACATTTGATCACCTCCAGAAAACAATCTAAAGAGGAAATAATTCAGCTAGGAAATTTAAAAATTAAGTTGGAACATTCAACACAGGATACATGTATGATAAGAACTAGGGATGTATTGAGCAAAAAATAAAGTTATTACTTGCTTTAATGGTCAACTTGCAATTGAATCATTTCCTTAATTGAGAATGTAGTATCAAGAGACAGGGACATATGTTTTTATGGTATATATAAATATATATATACGGGTGTTTGTATATATATATTTATATATAAATTATAGCTTCCTCCTATGAGTATTTCAAAATGGCTTATATATAATAACTAACAAGGCTTCAAAGTATGTTTGGCTTAAAGTACTGGATGTTCTTCTCTTTCCTATTACTTTTATATATAAGAGTCATAAATATAGGTATACTGATGACAGTATACATATATTAATATATAGAGCTTTGCAAATATATATTTATATATTGGATAAGCCTCGAAAGATCTCACAGATTCGGTAAGGGTATGAACACATGGTTATATATATATAATCTACATATATATATATATATATATATATATATATATATATATATATATATATTATATATATAACCATATGTTCAAACTAATTATTTTTTGCCTTACAATTTGAGGAGATTGGAAATCATTGCAGCTTTTTCTGAATGATGTAAATATTAGAGGCCCATAATGAAACTCTGCTATTATCTTCTTTCCG
>BSBK01006702.1:7500-42074 GCA_027943335.1 Chamaecyparis obtusa
CAGACAAAATGGAAGAGGTCGTGGTGGAAGATCTGACGGATGGTCATATGGTGGCCAAAATGAAGATCCGAAAAAGAAGGATGAGGCCAGTAGCAGTCAGAATCAGAGAGGAAATAATTCCAATCATTTTCAGGATCAGAGTAATAGAGATCAGAGAGGAAGAGGAAGAGGACAAGGATTTGGAAGAGGAGGCTTCTGTGGAACATGTTTTCACTGTGGAGAAGAAGGTCATAGGGCATTTGAATGTCCTCAGCGCCAAGGTAGAACAGACAGGAGAAATGAAGACCAGGCCAGAGTTGCACATGTAGATGAAGATGCCAGATCATCAAATTCTAAAGATGTTGAAAGAGGAGAAACGTTGATTAACAGAAGAGTCCTGTTGAGTGGTGAGAATGAACCTGAGCAAAGGAGGAGCCTGTTTCACACTAGGTGCAAGTGTGAAGGTAAATTTTGTGATGTGATCATTGATAGTGGAAGCACTGACAATTTGGTGTCAGAAGAGATGGTGACAAAGTTGAAGCTCAAGAGACAGAAACACCCATATCCATATCGGATTGCCTGGGTACAGGATCACAAGGTCGATGGTCAATGAACAATGCCTGGTGAAGTTCAAGATTGGTAGATACCAAGATGAGGTATTGTGTGATATCATATCTATGGATGCATGTCATATGTTGTTGGGTAGACCATGGCAGTTTGATAGATGTGCTGTACATGATGGTCATGCGAATACCTATTCCCTGACAAAGGATGGAGTGCGACATAAGCTAAAACCATTGAAGGAGACTGAAGAAAAGGTATGTGGTAATGCAAGGATAACTTTTGTTGATGGAAGAAATTTTCTAGATGGTATGAGGCATGAGCATGTATGTTTTGCTTTAATTCCAAAAGCTGGTAAAGAGGAAGTAGAAGATGTTCCTGTAGAAGTTGCAGATTTTGTTGAATGAGTTTCAAGATATTGTATCTGATAACGTGCCTGATGGATTACCACCAGTCAGAAAGATCAATCATCAGATGGATTTGATCCCAGGAGTGAGTTTGCCGAATAAGGCAGCCACACAGAATGACACCTGTAGAAAGTGAGGAGTTGAACAGACAAGTACATGAACTGTTATAGAAAGGATTGATCTGTGAGAGTCTGAGTCCCTATGTTGTACCAGCGGTATTAGCACCAAAGAAGAATAGAGAGTGGAGGATGTGTTACAGATTCTAGGGGCAATAAAACAAGATCACAATCAAGTACAGGTTTCCATTGCCACGAATGGATGATATTATGGACTGTTTGAGTGGAGCTGTGTATTTCTCAAAGATAGATCTGAAGAGTGGATATCATCAGATTCAGATCAGAGAAGGAGAGATGAATGGAAGACTGCCTTCAAGACAAAGGAAGGACTATATGAGTGGTTAGTCATGCCTTTTGGGCTAACCAATGCACCGAGCACTTTCATGCGGCTCATGAACGAGGGTTCTGAAAGAATTTTTGGGTAAGTTTGTCATTGTTTACCTAGATGATATTTTGATTTTTTAGCAAGACATTGGAGGAACATATGATGCATATTCGTATGGTGTTTGAGAAGTTGAGAGATGAGAAATTGTTGATTAAACTTGAAGAAGTGCAGTTTTGTGAAGAAAGAGTTAGTGTATTTGGGATTTGTAGTCTCAGCAGAACGTCTAAAAATGGACCCAGAGAAGGTACAGGCTATCCTTGAATGGCCTACTCCAAGGAGTGCTACTGAGGGTAAGATCTTTTCATGTCTAGCTAGCTTTTACAGAAAGTTTATCATAAATTTTAGCAGTATTTGTGGTCCCTTGACTGAGACAATGAGAGGGGATAGAAAAGAGGTTTAAGTGGACTAAAGGGGCAGAAAAGAGTTTTCAATTGTTGAAACAAAAAGTTACAGAACAACCTATTTTAGCACTTCCAGATTTTAATAAGGTGTTTCAAGTAGATTGTGATGCTAGTGGTACTGCAATAGGAGCTGTTATGAGCCAAGAAGGTAAACCTATTGCTTATTTCAGTGAGAAGTTAAATGATGCCAAGAGGAAGTATTCTGTTTATGATCAGGAATTTTATGCTATAGTTCAGGCATTAAAGAAGTGGAGACATTATCTACTTCCTAAGGAGTTTGTTTTGTATACTGATCATCAAGCTTTGCAATATTTGAATAGTCAAGGAAAGTTGAATCAGAGGCATTTGAAATGGGTTGAGTTTTTGCAGAGTTATACATTTGTTTTGAAACACAGGAGTGGAAAGTCTAATAGGGTTGTGGATGCTCTTAGCAGAAGGCAGCTATTGCTGAAAGAGATGCAGATTGAGGTGGTTGGGTTCAAGGAACTCAAGAATTTATATCCAGAGGATCCTGATTTTGGTGAAGCTTGGAAAGCTTGTACATAACCTATTACTCTAGACAGGACAAAATGGCTAAATTTTATCATCCAAGATGATATGCTATTCAGAGGGAGTCAGTTGTGCATTCCACGAAGCTCTATGAGGGAGAATCTCATCAAGGAGAAGCATAGCGGAGGATTGGCTGGACATTTTGGTCGTGATAAAACCCTTGCTTTGGTTAGTGAAAATTATTATTGGCCACAATTGCAACAAGATGTCAAGAATTTTGTACAGAGTTGCAGAGTATGTCAGATGGTGAAAGGAGTGAAGCAGAATACAGGGTTGTATCAGCCATTACCTGTACCTGAGAAGCCTTGGGAGGATATCAGTATGGACTTTATTCTTGGTTTACCGAGGACACAGCGGGGACATGATTCAATTTTTGTGGTGGTTGACAGATTTTCAAAGATGGCACATTTCATTCCCTGCAAGAAGACTAATGATGCTGTTCATGTAGCAGAATTATTTTTCAGAGAAGTGGTGAGACTACATGGCTTGCCAAAGACCCTAGTTTCAGATCGAGATACTAAGTTTGTTGGATATTTTTGGCGGACATTGTGGAAGAAGTTGAAGATAGATTTGAAGTTCAGCTCATCACATCATCCACAGACTGATGGACAAACAGAGGTGGTGAATAGAAGTTTGGGAAATCTGTTGAGATGCTTGGTTGGAGATAAGCCAATAGGATGGGATTTGATTTTACCACAGGCAGAATTTGCATACAATAATTCTATCAACAGGAGCACTGGTAAATCACCATTCCAGATTGTATATGGAAGTAGTCCAAGAAATGCATCTGAATTGAGAAAGATAGATAAAGGAGAAATAAGTAGTGCTGAAGTTGAGGATTTTGCAGAACACTTGAAGAACATCCATGAGGAGGTGAGGAAGCATATTACCAAGATGAATGCACAGTATAAGGCTAAGGTAGATGAGAAAAGGAGGTATAAGGAATTTTAGGTTGGTGATGAAGTCATGGTTCATTTGCGGAAGGAGCGGTTTCCAGTTGGTACATATAACAAGCTGAAAATGAAGAAGTTTGGGCCATGTAAGATACTGAAGAAGCATGATTCAGGAAATGCATATGAGGTAGAATTGCCTAGTGAGCTGAATATTTCACCAGTGTTTAACATTTTAGATTTGACAGAGTATCACGAAGGAGGTGTTGAAGATGAGGTTGTAGCAGCATAGTGGAGTATTCCAGCAACTAGTTCAGACACTAAGGAGATCAAAGATATACTGGACAATCGTGTTGGCAGAAGCACAAGGAACAGGACATATGAAGAATATCTGGTCAAGTGGAAAGGATGACTTGTTGAAGATTCATCATGGCTGACAAAGGAGGAGGTTAGCCGTCTTGGTTTTCCTCTGCACACCTGAGTCGTGATAGGGTCACTTCTCAAATTACCCTGGGTGTCTGATGCAGGAGCATCCTGGGTGTAAGAGCAATCTTGCATCACCCAAAAATATTTCTATTTTTGAATTCAATAAGGGCTATCCTGTGCAGAGCTGCTATTTATGGAAAGTTACTATTTTTGGTAATTTTCGTCTGTGCTTAGAATGATCTAATTTTTTTCTTGGAGGTTCATTTTGGTCATATAAGTCTGCCAGTAAAGTTTCATTTCCAGATCAAGTGTATGTTGGAAGATATTGAAGATTTTTGGTATTGGCAGCAGGGTACAGAAACTTTGGACTCAATTTTGAAGGCTTTAGAGGCCCCAGATGAGGTCAAAAATTTGGGTGACAAGCGCTTGCGCGGGTCAAGCCTGTAGAGCGCTTCGTGGCGTTTCTGAAATGGGGTTATAATAGCCGATCGGGTCAACTGGTGATGACTTATGGTCTTCGGAAGTTGGGCCACCCGAAATGGCGAAAAATAATTTTCTTCAAAATTTATGTTCGGGTTTCAAAGGTTATCTTGAGCTGACTATGATGTAATAAAATGTAAAATAAAATAATTCTAAGTTTGGTCGGCCTTATTGGCTAAAATTCTGGAACCTTCCCAGGTGGTGGAAAAATTGCCTATATAAGGAAGGCTGTATTATTGTCTTAGGCAGTTCCGAGTAGTTCTGGGTAGTAGATCTGGGTAATAGTTTGAGGCTTTGTCCTACAGAATATTGTAAGGGAATGCCCATGTGGCTTTGCATATTGTAATTCTGAAAGTTTGTAATTCCACATTTGTGGAGATAATAAGAAGCCAATTTTCTGTTCTTGCATATTGTTGTTGTTTCTCTATTTTTGTTATGTGTTAAGGGGAGCACCCTTCATCACCTATGGTATTCATAACCTGTTTCAAGAACAAAAAATTTTGCAAATAACTATGTCATCCAAAAAGTAGTTTGATTCCATTTAAAAATTAGTTTATAGATTTTTCATGAGATCCAGGGGGAATCCAAACGAATTATAATTCAAAATGAATAGTCTAGATAATATTTATTATAATACAAAACCAAAAATCATCAAAATTGTAAAAATACTATATACAATTTTATGCCAATTTCAAGAAGTCATGTCCTTTTTCCATTATTGGAGATTTTATTCCTCCTTTGTGGCTTAGGAAATTATCTTTATGGCATGTCAGAGAAAACAATTGGTTTTGGAATTTCTCAACAAACCCAAAATACTCCATAAGAAGTTCAAAAATTTTAGTCAAGTTCTACTAGTGCTTTCTGAAAGAAATCCTTTACTTTAGGCCCGCTCTTTTCACTTTTACCTTTGTTCCATTTTGAGCATCGATCTTTGACAAATGTTTTTGAACTATTTGTTAGACTCAAAATTTGTCAATAGAAGGTTCAAAATTTCTCATCGAGTTCTGAAAATGTGTTTTAAGCTTATCTCCTCCTTACTTGGTCTTTCTTTCTTTCATATCAATGGTCCGTTCTTGATGTCAAACGTTGCCTCCAATTTTGAAACTAGTGTCAGAATCTAAAGTGTAATTTTGAACTTGGACTTGTTGTGAAAGAGCCATCAAATTCTGAAATGACTTCTAGAACATAACATAGATTCTAGCAATTTGACAAAGAGACATAATACCTTATTTTCTATTATCACTTCTACAAACTCTATATGAGATCTCTTAAATTATTTTTTGATCACTCCTCCCCCCTTGAGTAAAAATGGGCCCCATTGCATCCACACTCTATAGAAGATGATGGAAATGAAATTGAATATGTTCTTGAGTAAGCCACTTATCCTGATAAGAAAATTGACTAGCCTAAACCACTCGATAAAGATGAATGTTTTGCTTCTTCAATTTCTTCACAATGGATTCCATGATTTGATCACTTTGTAGTGGAGAAATAAACTCTAGATTCAATTTTGTATAAATAATGTTCTCACCAACATCTGCAACATCTAATAATGGAGGGAAGTAAGGACTCAAAAGTTCTACATTGAAGACTAGACAAATGCTTAGAAATGGAGGTAAGATGAGTTCAAATGCATTTTCACTAAATTTTTTGATGATCTTATATGGACCATAAAAAAGAGGATGGGGATTCTTTTCAGGGCCATACAATCTCTCCTTTTGAATATGAAACCACACCTTAGCATGCCTCTTCTTATATTTCTTAATGGTGTGTTCCATAATTTCATGAACCTATTGCTATAGGTGATGAATTCTATGAATGAATTTTATTTCTTTGTCTTCCCCCTTTTCCACACATGGTACCAAATTAGGTTGAGTGATGAGTATGAAAAAATTCATGGGTGCCAATGTTTGGTAAACAAGACAAACTTCAAATAGGTTGTGGCATGTTGAATGATGAATTGCATTGTTGTAGCTATGTTGAACATATGGAAGAATTTCATCCCATGTGCGGGGATGTTTTGAATCATACATTTGAAGCATACATTCATATAATTTGGATGATCATCATATACAATGGATCATTAGGAAATGGTGTTCCTGATATTAAATCAATAAAAAAATTAACTTGGCAGGTGATGGTATCCTAATTGGTAACTCAAATACATTTTGATGTTTTATCAAAATCTGATCGATTAATATTTTATTTTTTTTTCATGGTCACTGTCGCATGTGAGGTACACACAATTATTTTTACTTCTTCAAGATGAATTATTAGTAGTAAAAATGTTCCATTATGGGAAATCAATCTTCTACATTGATTAGCACTAATTAAAGATGTTGAGTGTGTAGGACTTACCTAGAGTATCTAGTACTTTTGTTCACCAAGTTTGATTTTCACACTATGTGACCTAGATTCATATACACCATGACACTGATACATTTACGATTTCCCTAGTAAAACATCACAAACATTGAGATGAGCTATGCCACAAATTACCTCATCTTTAAATGGCTTGATGGAATATGGAAGACCACATTTCTTGTTCACTTGAATGTCTCACCCTTAGCTTACCCATCCCTTAGAGTAGGGTTGTGGGTGTTTTGTTGTCTTCAAATTCAATATTTTTATTGTCTTACCATAAATTAAATTCTTTTGGTTGCCACTATCAACAATAAAGTCTAGAGACTTCCCTCCAAACCATATTTGTGAATGGAATAATCTCTCCTCATCTTCACATGGCAATATTTTAGCAGTGGCAACTATGGCATATGGGTCAGCCTCAATGACTTGTTCACTATTTTTTTTGGGAAGAATTTGTTGTCTCAGGATCAACATCTTCTTCATGTGTGTCGATCATTAGATTTTTTTAGAGTTCTGCAATCTCTATTATTATGAGAGGCACTTCTATGAACTTCACACCACATAATTGTATCTTGTTGTGTTTTATTCACACCCCATGCCTTCTTTGTTGGTGAGCTGGAAACTAAATCTTTGACTATTTGTTTCCTTGCAAATTTAATACTTTTACTTTTTAATTTGTTGCTCAAAAAATTATCCCTCCATTTTTCTTGATTTTTTCCTTAATTTTTGAAGCATACGTGTATAATTTTTCTATATTCAAGAAGTCAATCTCAGTTTGAATATACCTATGAAGTCCAGTCTGATATTTCAAAACTTGATGTTTCTTTGAGTTTTTGATGCTAAGTTTTGATAAGAGTGCACGAAATGTATTGGTATACTCCTAAATTGATTTTTTTTTTGTTGGAACAATCATCATTTTATATATTTGTATTCGTAGGTATCCTTAGGGAGTACTCTATTATGTTCTTAAAAATTTCTCACCATGTATGTTTTCCATCAAAAGCTATATCAAACTTTTGTCCATATTGGGCTTCCTTAAATATTAATTTAACTTCCTATGCTAGTTTAACATGATTCTCATCTTTGAGGAGGGAAAAAGTGATTTTTTCTACATGTGAGAAACTATTAATAGAGAAATACATTTCTAGCTTGTATAACCAATTAGCAATAACATCTACATCAATTTTCCCTTGAAATGTTGATATATAAAAATTCACTTGCACTTTTAATGGAGTGTGTCCACCAAATGTTGAGTTTGTGGTGTTCATTTGTGACCTTCAATTTTAAATAATCTGAAAAAATTATTCCATCATTTCCTCATGTTCCTTATTAAATGTGTCTTCCACTAGTGCTTTGAATGGTTCTTCTAATCCATTAGTCTATTGTCCCACCATTTTTTACTGTGTTCATCTCAAAGATAGATAACATGAAGGATCCCTTTCTTTCCACCCAAACCTTTGGTAACTTGACCAAGTGTGATAGGACACGAAGGAGAGAACAAGCTTTGATACTAGTATTTTGAATTATGGATTCAGAGTACAATACCTAGTGTATAACCTACAATATTGAGAACCTATTTCAACAACAACAAATTTGGCAAAGAAGTATGCAATCCAGAAAGGAGTTTCATTCCATTATAAAATCATTTTATATAATTTTTATGAAATCCCTAGGGTCATACAAACCTACTGGAATTCAAAATGAACATTCTAGATAACATTTGTTACAACATAAAACCAAAAACCATCAAAATTATCAAAATACTATATATAATTTTATGCCAACTTTGAAAATCCATGAATTTTCACCATTATTGGGGCTTTATTCTTCCTTTGTGGTTTAGGAAACCCTCTCTTTATGGCATGTTAGATAATGAAATTGGTTCTAGAATTGCTCAGAGGACCTAAAACTCTCTATAGGAAGTGCAAAGTTCTGATCAAGTTCCACTAGTGCTTTCTGAAATCAATCCTTCTTTACTTTGGGCCCGCACTTTTTTTTATTTTACCTTTGTTCTATTTTTAGTGTTGGGTTTCAAAAAAGGTTCTTGAAAAACTTGTTAGATCTAAAACATCTTAATAGAAGATTATAAATTTGTCAATGACTTATGACAATGTGTTGTAAGTTTATCTCCTTACTTGGCCTTGCTTTCTTTTAGATTAGTGTTACATTCTTGACTTCAGATTCTGCCTCCAGTTATGGATTTGGTGTTGGAACTCAAAGTGTAATTTTGAACTCAGACTTGTTCTGAAAGAGTTGGAAAATTTTGAAATGAATTCTAGAACACAACACAAATCCTTTGACAAAGGCTAAAAAAGACTTGAAATAATCCCTTATTTTCCATTATCGCTTATGCCAACTCCATCTGAGCTCTTATGTATTATTTTTTGATCACTAAACAAGAATGATATCAAAAGAATATTATGTGATCTCAATCCTAAGAAAGTAGTGGAACATTCATAGCAAATATGTCATGTAGAGAAGATTTTACTCTACTAATGATGGATTATGAAAGTTCCCTCTAATGATCAACTTATCAACATAGAGAATAAGAGATAAATGAGAGTCATATTGTCACAATTAAATGTATACATTCAAATATGAGTCACATCTAGAGAATACAATCAAGAGGAGTATATATTTGCATACCATTCCCTAGGAGCCTTCTTGAGGCCATAAATAGACTTCCTCAATATGAAAAAAAATCCTAAACAAATCACCATGGCTACCCTACAAATATCTTATTTAATATCCTCATGAATAAATTCACTCTTCACATCCATTTGATGTACAACCCAACCATGAGCTAAAAAAATGGAAAGAGTAGAGTGAATAGAGTTCATCTTAGCAATGATAGCCAAGTTATTTATATAATCAACACCAAGAATGAAACATATGGCCACAAGTCATGCTTTGAAATTGTTCATAGTTCCATCAAATACATATTTTTTTGTTATATCCACTTACATAACACTATTTTTATTTCCTTAGGAAGAGGGACTAAGACCCATTGGTGGTTCCTCTTCAAGGAACTATACTCTTTCTCCATTGCAAAATCCCACTCAAGAATTCTTGATGCTTCCTTAAATGACTTTGGATAAAAAGAAAAGGCAATGTATACATTTTGAAGATGTTGATGTTATGATTCACCCCTACAAGTTTATAAATGATCCCCAATAGGAGTTCCTAGTGATTGCAGAGTTTGTGGAGCCCAATGAGGCCATGGAGAGTTTAGGGATGAAGAACAAGAATATTTCAACCTTGAAATATGAACACCTAGGAGGTCATATCCTATGAGTTTAAGGTGAGATACAATCATTTGAATTAATATTATTTGATTCTAGAATGGAAAAGGATGAGGAGGATTAGAGGCCAAGCTAGGAGAGATTTCCTTAAAGTGAACACTCATCTTGATGAAGAGCTCACGTATGTCTAGATCTAAGAAATTATATGCCTTGGCATCATATAGATATCCTAAATATATGTACTTGGTTAGTTTTTAGGTTCCAAAGTTTTGTGTTTGTCTAGAGGAATGTGCACCCAAGTCGGAGAGCCAAAAACTCAAAAATGCCTCTTAAGTAGTTTCCTTACACCAAGCTTCAAAAAGGAGTCATATCTTTAATGCCTTGTGGTGAAATTTATTATGAATATGTGAAGCACATTTAATGGCTTCATCACCATATTTTGAACCCAAAAAAGGAGCATGGATCATGCAAGTAGCCATCTCCTTGAGAGTCCTATTTTTTATTTTAGAAACAAGATTTAATTATGGTATGTATGCAACTAAATAATGAAGATCTATCTCTTGAAGAGTACAAAATTATACAATATGATGGTTCACATATTATCAACTTTTGATAATGTGTAAAATATTGACATACTTTCTATATTGCTTCTCAACATGAGCATTGAATTCTTGAAACTTGGTGAAGAATTGATTATTCTAGTGGAGAAAGTAAACCTTATTGTATCTAGAATAGTCATCAATGAAGGTGTATACATTGCAAGTATTACTAAAAGAAAAAGTTGGAAATGGGACTATTAAATCACTATGAACCAATTAAAGGACTTCTGAAGCCCCCCAAGGCTCATCTTTATTAAAAAAAATTCCAAATCCTTACCATAGCACAAATTGGACATACATCAACTAAAAATATGATTTAAGGGAGACATGTGACCATATCCTATGATCTAAGTGTAGTGCCCCTCTTTTATGCCTTATGCTTTGTAACCCTAGAAATGGGTATGTGATGTTTTACCATGTTGGTCTATGATGTGATGTTGCAGTTTGAGGAACTAGATTATGCAATGACATTCACACGATTGTTTATTATGATTCTAATATACCTTGTGGTTGATTACTATATGAATATTCACTTATCATTCTCTTGATATTGGCTTTTTGGTTAGCATCTAGCTATTGTTATATACTTTTTATTCTTGGGATAATAAAATATTGTAGATAGAAGTTTTTACTTGTGGTTTTAGATGTGAAATAGCTTTGTGATGTTGTTTGATCATATTTTCTAGCATAAATGTTATGAAAACCTTGTGGAATTGTTGTTGATTTCATGGTGATGTTGATATTAATTAATGATTGTAATGATTTATGATAATTCTTATAGTGGCATAAGAGATACTTACATTGGCCATTCATGATTTTAGCCAATATCATCCTTGTATGGATAATGTATCCATATTTTCTATATGACACCTCCGATTACCATGTGGGTAAAGTTTAGACCTCCTTGAATAAATGTGAAAGGTCAATTTTTTTTGTGCATCATAGAGTATCTACAGTTTTCGCTATTGATTTAGATTTTAATATCCTGATTTTATTTATCATTGGTTAATTTATGTTTATCGACAATTTCATCATAGTGACACTCCCTTTAATTAGAATTGATTTAATTTAATCCATGTTGAGTTTGGGTTATGTTATTGGGTTTTAATTTATTGAATTAAGTTGGTCTTATTTGAGCCTTTTTGGCTTTGAGTGGAAAATGTAACTTATATTACTTACGAATTTTGAACTCTAAAATTTCCCAAAAAACCCTCTTTGTGAGTATTTTGATATTTTATGGGGAGTGATTTCTCTATTGTATTTTTTTGGGTCATAGCTTATTGGATTCATGTTGCAATTGCTATGCATTATCAAAGATCTTCATTGATTTTGTAGTGTTTTGATTTTCTTCTTTCGTTCTTGGGATTTTTCCATTGTGTGGGGTAGGAATTCAAATTACCTCTTTGTTTCTCAATGGAATTATTTCAAATTTATTTTGTTTGTTTAGTAGATTGAATCTCTTCCCTTTTCCGAGAAATTTGAATAAATTTAATTCTTGTTTGGGTTTATGTGAATTTTTATTCGAAATGATTGTGAAATTAATGTAATGGTGTCCAAATGTTTGGATACTGGGGAAATTATGGGTTTGAGTGTACTTTTGTTGTTTTGGACATATTTATAACCAAAGGGTATCTTTACTTTTTTTTCAAATTTTTAATTTTGAATATTTTTCCATGGCCATCAGTGGTGGAAATGGCTTGGTACTTGTTTTTTATCCAAGTTGCATTTCATAAAAAATTGGATTTTATGGTTGTAATGTGGTTTTATTACATGGAGTAATGGAATCAGTATATCAAATTTTATTTGCAATAGGATTTGAGTTTGTCTGTTTGTAATTTAAGTCATGTGAGCATGCTTCCATGCATATGCTTTTACCTTTTTTATGACTTTTCTTTGTATTGTTGAGTTTATAATCTTGATTGATGGGTGTCTATTTTTAGGCCACATCCCTAGCATAGATAATTATTCCTACTTGAAGGGATCTTGAGAGACCTGTACTCTTGGTCCAAGACTAATTAAGTACTCCTTGTTTCATGAAGGAAGCTAAAACCCTTGAGTCTTTTGTGGTCTTGTGTTTATAGCCCTTGCATTTGTCTTGTGTATTTATTTTCCATATTCTTTTGTTGAGTTCACTTTTGGTATGTGGATTTATCATTTTGAGAGCACATCCTTGAGAATAGTTGAGCTATGTCTATGTGAAGGGATCTCAAGAGACCTATGTTATTGGTTTGAGATCAATCAAGTTTACTTTATTTCTTCATGGTTATGGCCTAGATTCTTTTATTGACTTATGTTGGATTATGAAGAGGGGGGGCAGGTGAATCAACAATCTTTGATTCTTTGTACCTTAAAAACTTTCTCTGATTCAACTCAGTGTCAACTCAGTCAGACATTCTTCAATATTAACCAACAACAATAAATTAACTTTATCAATCAACATTAACATTCACAATAAACATTCAACACATATAACACTAGTATTTAATGTGGAAACCCAATTTGGGAAAAAACCACTTGGGAATTATTACCCACTAAAGAAATACTCTTCTAAAGTATGCTCGGTTAAAAGCCAATCTAATTAAAGATTACAATGCACATTGTTAAATGTGACCCTATTAGGGGATTTGCCTTAGATCTATTAGGATCTTCACCCTGTTAGGAGTGTCTTGGTTAAAGGTCTTCAAACACTCTTCTAGAATGTCACCTTTTGCAAGGATTTACAATAAGACTATTAGGTCTACTCGGTTAAGAGATTTTTTTGTTACAAATATTAATAAGCAACAATGTATAAATTGATCTGTAATCTGCAACTACCCTTTTCTTAATTAGAGCCCTTGTGTGCTTCTTTGTCTTCACTTCATTCATTCACTTTCCACTGGCTTCAACACTTCATCAATCTCACGTTTTTGACTCAGATTTCAACCTTTTTCTTCTTCACTTCATCAGTTGGTGACTCAACAACCCTTCAACTTTCCATCCTTTTCTTCATATAATTTCATCCTTTATATAGACTTTGTTTTGCCTCTTAATCTCCTTTATTATATGTTCCTCTAATTAATCTCAATTGTCTGATCATCCTCATAAACTAATTCAATGAATTTAGAGCTCGGTAAAATGTTTTATCATCACCTCATAACTTGAACTTTCTTGGAACTTGTACCTTCTCTTTTTTCTACTAAGATCTATACCATAGATCATCACCTTGAATTTTATTGATCATAGATCTCTTCAACTAACTCTTCCTTATCTTTAGAATCTTCCAGCTCATCATAGCTCATCATTAAATGTCATTATGATCCTTGTATTTAATTTATGTTCCTTTCTCAGTGGCTAACTTCTTTTTCTTCAACCGATATTTAGTTCACTTCACTCAGTAACTAAAACCTTCTACTCGGTCTCTTGACTTCTTTTCTCTTTACCGAAACTTACTTTCCTTTTACCGAATGACTTTTTCCTACTTGGTAACCAAAACAATGTTGTTCACCGACTTGACTAATCTTCATTACCGACTTGATATAATCAAATCTTTAGTAGAAAATAATTATATCAACATAACCTTAACATTGTCTAATCTATATCAGTTGCCCAATTAAGTTCTTCAACTTCACAACATTTCACTTCCTCTTCTTATTTCACTCACTCAAATTATATCATACTCCAAATGATATGGAAACTCAATATAAATCAGAAATCAATTGCTTGACATAAATGGAAAGATAATAGCTAATCTAATCCTTCTACAATCTTGTATACCTTTGATCTTAGTCGGTCTTCATCATAATCACCATCAGTTATAGTAACAACTTATGCATTTGTTACTTTGGAATTTTTTTTACATTGTTGAAATAAGATGATCTTTTGGTGTTTGAGTAGTGGAGTGGATTGGCTCTCGAAGGCATGCTAGGACACAAAGGGGCTTTCAGGGTAACCCTTGGGGAGTATTTAATAATAAATAATAACTTAAACAAATAATTGTGGTAAAACATAATAACAATATTAAACTAACATGACTACCATGGTCATTTGAGAATGTTGAGCTCGCATAACCATGGCCATTTGTAGATGTTGAGATAACATAGTAGAGCCCCCTTGATGATACAAGGGTTGTGTTGGCACCTTCAAATTCTAAAGGAATTTGAAGTGGTCATGTTGAAAATTTGACTAAGGCATAAAAATGCACCCCTGAAAGATTGGTTTGAAGGGCCTAGTTTGAGAGCCAATAAGTTGATACCTGATGATTTTCAAAACAAACCACTTTGGTAAGCTCACCACCTATCATAAATCCCATTTTTCCATTTTTAGCCACTTATTGTTAGATTTGACGTATTTTTCAAGCACCTAGTTTGAGGGGGTTAATACAAATTTACATTATGCACATTTCTAGAAAATCCAAGTAGCCTATTTTAGAGGCTTATATTTCATGCCTAGTTGATTTTCATGCCAAAATGATTATTTCAATGTGTTATAAACATGACAGACAACTCCCATACCCATTTCAGACCCTAGTAAATCTAGTTGACCTATTTGCTAGGCTCAAAGAAAACACAATTTATTTAGTTTTCTTGCATATATAATTACATATGTTAGATAGCCATTTTCAAAGAGTTATAACTTGTGACCTATTGATTTCCATGTGAAGCCAATTATTTCCCTGTATTTTTTTGTATCTCAAAACACCTATATGCAAGGTTTGAGCCTCCCAGGAGTCCATTTGTTATTTTTACCAACTCCATTTCATTTGCAATTTCTATGTTATGACCTCTGTTCTGGACATTTTTAAAGTGTTCAAGTTTGACCTTCAACATTTTACACCAGAAGTGGATTCATGAAATGTGCTTTGGCATACATTCTCTCTGTACTCAAATGAATTGATTCCCCAAGTTGTAGCTTCTAGAAGCGAGGTTTGATATTTTTAATGGCATCAAGATAACAAGGTTTCATAATGATTTTGGCACGTTTATATGCAGAGATAATGAAATGGTCAACTTTGACAATTAATTGTTTGTCACAAAATTTACAAAATAATTTCTCCTTATCCTTAGTCTTCATGAAGGTATTATCTTTATTTTTGTATTTTCACTTGCACACTTTCCTTTGTTTGAGTATTCACATTATTTTTCTTTAGTACTTAATCATTTTTTTATAAGAATATTTTTCATCTTATCTATATGAGTATAATGGGATTGTGCACATGCATCATCATTTTTTTCAAAGTACCCAAACAACTCACTTGTTTACTTCATTACTCTTCATCCATCACATTCTTGTCAAGTTGTACTATCTTCTTGCAAAGTTTTCTCATATATTCTTGAATAGCTTGGCCTTGTATTTAATGGGAAAAAATCATTTGCACGAACCTCCTTATTCATAATATGTCATTTATAATTGTCTCTTCAAATTATCCCCTAAAACTCTCTCATTTGGAGATTAGTTGAACTCCTCTCAATTGCAAAGAAATGACATGCATTTTTCCTAGATTATTGTATCCATGTATAAGTTCAAATATAAAAAGGAAACTTGTTGATGTGAGTTTTCTTTGTGTAAATTAAAATAGACCTCCATTTTTGGAACATACTAGTCTAATTTCTTTGCATCAACCTCTCGAAGGTTGCATGTTTCTTTTCGCTCTACCTTGTAAAGACAATTGTCTACACATGAGGAGGAATCTCCTTGTTTAAAATAAATCTTCATGAGTTTCTCCTCTAGTTCTTATTAACTCTTTATACCCCTTTTTGAGTTATATCTTAAAAAATATCTCAATAATATATGTTTTGACAATAGACCTTGAGATCTTGAAACATCCTTTTTTAAATTTCTAAACCTAAATATTCTCCTACATTGACATCCATATCACCATTTTTTGAAATCATTCTTTATGCCACATTGTACTCTCTAGTACCAAGCTTGGGTACAAATGTGCTCCAATCATCACTTACACAAGTTACCTTGTAGTAAACATGTCATGCCTCACCAAGTAACCCAGGAGAAATTAACCTAAAACATGCTACTAAGTTTATAGAATAATTTTTTTTCTTAAGAGTTTACAAATAATAATGAATAACAAAGTGGAAGAAATATAACATAAAGACAATACATACTCATAAGTATAACTCATTAACAAATTACAAGTCTCAAGGGTTCCTTGACGAAGAATTATGTAAATATAAATTAATCTATTAAGTACAATAACCATTCAAATAAAGTACATCATCTCATAAAAGAATACCCAAATACAACTGAACCATAAGGTATACATGATAACCCACATCCACTGCACAAGTCGTAGGGTATGTAAATATAATCTAAGTACAAGGAACAATATAATAAATGAAAGATAAGAGTAAGTCTCCAATGATAAACAAGAAGATACAACTTCTATAAGGATCATCCAAAACTGGTATGACAACATTAGAATCTCAAATGGTAAAAGAATCACTACCACCCAACCACATGGGACCAAAGGTCCACTCCCACTATACTGAGGAGATAACAATAGATCCAACTCAAATAAAAAACATCAAAATCCAACACAAAACACCACCTAGGCAAGGGATCCTGAAAGCTCTCTATCTCAAAGAGGTACAACACCAATTGCAAACATAAAACATACTCAACCAAAGGCAACCAGAACACGTAGGAAACCTAAGATGTATAAAGGGAAGTGCCATCACATGAGCCAACTCTAAGGTTAGCCTGGTAGTCTCTCTAGAACTTGACGCCCTAGTGACTCTATGTGGTATTAATAATCCTCTCATACAAATGAGATACCAACTATTCTATATTCAGTCCACATAGGCGGCAAGCATCTTCCAACTCCCATCCTATTCAAGACCTCAATCAAGTACTCAGGCATGGGTGAGGCACACATTATCTTATTAATTCATTTTAAACTCTCAATGTATTTAAGTTATCATAACTTGTAAAGGATACCCAGGTAGCCAATTATGGGCTTCAACGCCTCCAAAACAAGCCACTTCCTATCTATACACTCAGTTAACCTACCCTAATGCTCCAACCAAAATAACAAGAGAAGAATGAACCAATACCACAAAAGCTTCTCATAAATCATAAACCATGATAATCACCAAAGTAAAATAATGGAGCATAGTAGAGAACAACACATCCTATACAAAGATCAAATAGTCCATCTCAATATAGACATTACCAAAGATCATCCATCCCATAATGGATATCTTAATAAAAACAATACAATCCTCATAGTCTTATCACAAGACCAATGATAATCACAACATCAATGACATCCATCTTCGCACATGAAGTAACATAACCCATAAAGATAATCATCCAAAACATAGAACAATCATAGTAGAGAACATAAGGTGACCAAGTAAATCAAACTCAATTATAATAATGGTCATCATCTTTTGGTCAATTGAAAAAGGAAAAAAAAAGATCGAGACACAATACAACATATGAGATCACTCACAGATATCACAGAATCATACATGATCCAATTAAAACTTAAAAATGGTTATAAAGATTCTCCACATAAGATCAAAAAATCAACAGATATAAATTCATATAAAAATATGATGATTGAATAAGGCTGGGTACAATGATTGTGACCAAGTCAACATCACAAGGCACTTAAAATCCACAAGTCATAAATAAATCAATTCCCAGACCTCTGGTGTATCGTTCCTAAAGCCAACGTAGTTCCCATAAATCTAGCATCAAAGAAATAATAAATACACCAATAGACAAAAACATCACATAAGTCTCAAATGAATAAACCATTCTATTTGTTTTCCAAAGTCTAATTCGACTATAAAATATTCATAAAACAAACCATACACAAATCCTTGATTTGATAAATAAGTATTAAATAAAATCTACATGCATGTCAAGAAACTAAATGTTTTAATGATAAAATAGTAAGTCATCTCAATATAAATAGCATCTCTATTAATATAATTTTTTCTTGATAGAAAACATGTCCAATTGTTTAAAAAATATTATCTTTATTAATATCTTTTTATAAATTTTTCCCAAATAAAAAATATAAAAAATTGCTTTTTTAAAAAAATCTATTAAATAAATCATTTTAAAATTTTAAAATTATTAATATCAATAAATATTAATTATATTTAATATTTATTAAATATTAATAATAATGATAAACTAAATTAAAAACTTCTATTAAAATTAAATTAAATTATATATTTATTTTCTTTTTTAAAAAAAAAATATAAAAAATGAAAATGCAAAGGGGTGGCCCCGACAGGGTCATAGCCCAATGGGCTCCTCTATAGGCCCCCCTCCCCTCATGGGAATATCGTAGGTCACATGGCTTGTGGGTTGTGCGGTTCCCATAAGAGCCGCACGGGCTCCGCAAGGCATGCGGGCCCTGCGGTCCTCCTTTGTGGACCGTGGGGAGGGGTATGGGGGATGTGGTTACCCCCCACACATAAATTTAATTATTTTATATTATTTATTTATTTATTTTTCCTGTCAAAATTTTCTGACATGGGAACAACAACATTATTTTTTTTCTTTTAAATTTTGAAAATAATAAAAGATATATATATATATATATATATATATATATATATATATATATATATATATATATATATATATATATATATATATATATATATATATATATATATATATATCATTCACGAAACCATAACAATCTAATCTTTCAAATTTTCTCTAAGGACAATGAAAACAAAATGCAATCACTCCAAAATCATCAACCAATCTGGAAGACACAATGAAGACAATCTTTTCCAAAGAAGATTTGCAAAAAGAGTTTTCAAACCCTATCTTAAACCACCAATCAACAGAACCAACGAAGAACAATCCAACAACCTTGAAAATTCCAAAGCTTTCACAATCCTCCAATTCAAACTCAAAGCCAAAACCTACAAGTCTGTATATCAAATAATGGTCAAAATCCTCCTAATAAAGAAAAACTAAGCAACCTAGAGTTTTCCAAAACTCATGAAAAATAAACAAAATGAACTCAACCTTAAATTGAGTAAAAATCATTTATTTAATAAATATTTCTTGTTTTTATCAATTCACTCAACTTGAATTCTATAAGGTAAAGTTCCAATTTCTTAATGAAGTGTTTTCTAATATGCAACTCAACATTAAAATCACTTAGGGCCCATTTGGTAGCAGGAATTAAGAAATGTTGGATTTGATCAAATGTTGGAAATGGTCAAATCATGGATTTGATAATCCAGTTTTTAATTTTCGAATTATGTTTGGACCGTTTGGTTCCACTTTTTGAAATTGGAATTGGAATTTGAGTATGATTTTTTTTTTTGAATTTTTTTGAATTGTTTTAATATTCTTGAATATAATAATTCATTTTTATTAATGGAACTGAATTTAAAATGAAATCGCAAACCGTTTTAGGCAACCAAAGTTGGTGGTAGGCAACCAAGTTACAATCACTGATCGCAACCAAAATTCAAAAAAAAATTGACAAAAAATTTGGAAAATAAATTCGAGAAAAAATTCTAAAAAATAAAAAATCAAAATTTTTAAAAAAAAAATTCGTAAAAAAAAATTGAAAAAAAATTCGGCAAAAAATTTGAATTTTTTTTTCGAAAAAATTTGAATAAATAACAAAATTACAAACTACCCAAACAAATAAAAAATAAATTAAATCCCTCCCCACACAAATAAAAAATTAAAAAATTAAGTGTAGACATGAAAAATTTAAAAATTTGCTTTGCCCCCAATTCCAATTCCAATTTCAAATTCTAATTTTACCTTTTCAAGTGAAAGATGTAAATGCTCATTTTGGGCAAAATGAGCATTCACATCTTCCTATTTTGTTTTCATATTGCACTCCCAAACTGAGGATTCGACAAAATTAGAAATAGCAAATGCCAATTCCAGGCTAATTCCCACTACCAAACAGGCCCTTAAACTCCTTTTTAACTCCTTTTGCATTTAATTATTATTATTATTTTATATTTTAATTAAATTAAAATTCCTAGCATATTCAAAATATGCAATTTAATAATAAATATTATTTTATAGTTTAATTATGCAATTAAATTCTAATTTAGATTTAGTATTTAATTAAATCTCCACTTTCCATTACTAGACTTTCTAATTAATTATTTTTAATAACATAGGTATTTAATTAATTTCTATTAATTAAATAAGCATATATTTTAACATTCCAATATTTTATAAGTTATAAGTAATCAATCATTGAATTAACTTTAATTAAATCCTTTATCTATTTTAACACAAAAATCACATCAAACCTACATGCATGCAAAACTTGAAGAAACTGAATACATCAAAAATACTAAATCAAACACAAAGGAAGGGTTCACGAATGACATCACCTTGAAGAATTCTGAGGGTAATAACTAAGATACTTGTCCACTATTTTTGGACAATAAATTACTTAAGTTAGGATTTGGACCTGTCTACTATCTCCCATCTCTTACCATTGAGTTATTGCGATGGGGCATGCTCATCCTGATAATTTAGGGAAGTTGATGCCCAATACCTAAAATCTTGCATAAAAGATGAGCATGTACATAAATGTATAAACATATAATAGACAATGGCGGGGATCAACCGATCGTGTGGATCTCACAAGAAAGTAACTACGACTTTGTCTCTCAACCACATTAGGCACATGAAATAGAAATATTAAACATACATGCAATCCATACACATGCATGTATGGGGTCAGTAAATCCATAAATATAAATGATATCATAACTTATAGAAAATCAGACTATGAGAGGGGTATTACATCAACCTTTCCTAGAATTAGGCTTACTCTTGAAAGCCTACAAACAAATAAGGATATGCATCCCTCAACCAAGAAACATTCTACTAAAAAAAAAGACAAAATGACATCTTGAAACAAGCTAGAAATAAAGACATGATATATAGTCGTCAAGAGCAATATAATTCTAGTTTAAGCATAAACTGAAAATCACATTGATCAATCAATCATTCATTATTAATCTATTTAAATAGATCTAGATATTTATTCATTCAACATCATATAATTCATCTATAAACTAATTGTATAATGTACATATTTTTATTTACATCAAATAACAAATTAAGAGATTCATGCAATCCTAGCAAATGCAATACAATCATATAAGACACACAATGCCTTTCACCTTCACATAAAAATATAGTATGTAATTCTTTGTGATGTCCTCCCTTACACATACTATCAGAGGTCCAAAATAAACATGTTAGAAACAACACTTATCATAGAGCGGGGCCAACAATACCAAACATTCGGAATAGCCACCATAAAGTTCAAAAGAAAAAACCCAAGTGGGAGGACTCCAAGTTCAACATTAAATCAGAAAAGTACCGCGGTAAATTCAAGAGTAAGTCAAGTGTGACTAGTGTCACAAAATAGGTAAGGAAAAGAGATTTAGATGACTAGTCCACACATAAGAAAGTTAAAAAATTTAATGCTAGACCAAACACAACATGAACAATTCATTAATAACCAAAATAAATCATAAAATATCTCACATAAAAAAGTGACTGGTGTCAGCCACACTCAAGGGAGTATCCACTTCATGACACCCAAGAATACAACATCCTCGATGCATTAGAGAATGTACCCAAACACAATAGAAAGTCGCTAAGGTAAGATGCATCAAATGCAATTGTAACTAAACAACTTTGCAAAAAGTTACAAGTAGGTTAAAAGTTACAATGGTTCTCAAATACAAAAGAGTTATGTGTGTATGTTTCGTTTCAAGTTTCAATTACAAGACATCTAATGGGCATACAAAATTCCCAGAGTTCCCAGTGTAAAAACATGGGCTCTGATACCAAGTGTAATGCCCCGCTAGGCAACCCAAAATAAATTAACCTAAAACATGCTACTAAGTTTACAGAATAATTTTTTTTTCTTAAGAGTTTACAAACAATAATGAATAACAAAGTGGAAGCAATATAACATAAAGACAATACATACTCATAAGTATAACTCATTAACAAATTACAAGTCTCAAAGGTTCCTTGATGTAGAATTATGTAAATACAAATTAATCTATTAAGTAAAATAACCATTCAAATAAAGAACATCATCTCATAAAAGAATACCCAAATACAACTGAACCATAAGGTATACATGATAACCCAGATCCACTACACAATCTATAGGGTATGTAAATATAATCTAAGTACAAGGCACAATATAATAAATGAAAGATAAGAGTAAGTCTCCAATGATAAACAAGAAGATACAACTGCTACAAGGATCATCCAACACTGGTACGAGGACGTTAGAATCTCAAATGGTAAAAGAATCAGTACCCCCTGACCATGTGAAAGAAAAGGTCCACTCCCACTGTGCTGAGGATAACAATAGATCCCACTTGGATAACAAACACCAAAATTCAACACAAAACAACGCCTAGGAAAGAGATCATGAAAGCTCTCTATCTCAAAGAGGTACAACACCAAATGCAAACATAAAACATACTCAACCAGAGACAACCAACACACATAGTAAACCTAAGATGTATAAAGGGAAGTGTCATCACATGAGCCAACTCTAAGGTTATACTGGTAGTCTCTCTAGACCCCAATGCCCTAGTGACTCTATGCGGTATTAGTAACCCTCTAATACAAACGAGGTACCAACTATGCTATATCTAGTCCACACAAGCGGGAAGCATCTTCCCACTCCCATCCTAGTCAAGACCTCAATCAAGTACTCAGACATGGGTGACGCACACATTATCTTATTAACTCATTTTAAATTCTCAATGTATCTAAGCTATCATAACTTGTAAAGGATACCCAGGTAGCCACTTTTGGGCTCCAGTGCCTCCAAAACAAGCCACTTCCCATCTATATACTTAGATAACCTACCCTAATGCTTCAACCAAATTAATAAGAGAAGAATGAACCAATACCACACAAGCTTCTCATAAATCATAAACCATGATAATCACCAAAGTAAAATAATGGAGCATAGTAGAGAACAACACATCCTATACAAGGATTAAATAGTCCATTCTCAATATAAACATTATTGGAGTTGATAAAAAACAACCCACAACTCCCAAGAACACCTACACGCAAACACTTGTCATAGAAAGAGAGAGAAACAAATAGCTATGGAGACCTAAACGTATGGATCCACGAGAGATGATAAGTCCTTGATGTGCAAAAATAAAAGTTGCAAATCAATAAAAATGAATGTTATATTATAATATGTTATCCTCTAAAGGAGATCAATCCTTATAAAAAGAGATCTGAAAACCTAAAAAGGTAAAACCTAAGTTGCACAATAATAATTAATAAAGCAATTAATTATTATATGTCTAAAGTTTAGCTTAAGTAGAAAGAGTTAATAAGTGACTTAATAATTAAATCAAACATGATTTAATTAATAAGCAAACACTTTATTACTCTAGCACCCCCCCTTAAGATGAACTTTAGGAGAAGCTAAAAACCTAGAAAGAACTACTAAAAGAAAATGGGTCTTGGCAACAAAAGGCTTGATCAGGTACCCAAGTACAAAAGAGTCTCTATAAAGAAAAGAAATAGAGAAAACCACATGGGAAAAACTCTACTCCAAAAAGAGACAAAAACTAGTCTGAAGGATTGAAGAAGCCTCCAAAACTAGGAATGTTCCAAAAAATAGGAATAAGGATGAACATGTACAACTTCATTGAAGCAAAAAGATGCAAACTCTGTCAAGAAGTAACTAATGATATGAAGATCCTCCATTGAAATATGACCAGGTAGAGAAGACTGTAATCTACATGAGTGCCCTCAAATGACACTACTCGAATCAGGAGGCAAACAAAGGCAAATACCTGAAATTGAAAATAAAGATGGCATAAAAACACCAAAAGTCTGAAGAGCTGATCAATCAAAGCTGGAAGAGTGCATCCAAAAATAGGAAAGAAAGAGTGTCCATATGGTAAATGATCCATCTCACTAGAATGCATAGGTACCCAGCCACTGCATTCGCCTAGTACATAGAATCAAATACTGAATACATAGCTCACACTATCGAACCAAGGAAGCAGTATAACCAACAGTAGAAACCCCCCCATAATCAAGGGAGTAATGACAGGTACACTAAAAATATCATCCAAAATGAATTGCATGATATTAGGAACATCAAAGGTGCAGAGAGAGTACATACACAAATAAAGATACCCGAGGCTAATGCCGTTGGAGGAATGCTCAAATGACAAAAGTAGATGGCAAACCAAGGCAAACATCAAACCCCCTTGGCACTTTATAATGGAGTGCAAGTACATAGAGCACGAACATGTGCAAAATCTCATACATGTAATAGAATGACACTTTTATCTCAGTGCATGTACATAAAAAAAAGCTACAAAAGTGAAGTATACACTACTCAAAGAAGAGAAAAGGCTACTAAAACAAAAGAACAGCCTAGGATGAGCCATCCCTCAAAAGGAAAAGATCCCAGGACCTGCAATGTCCAAGATATCCACGAGATTGCAAAAAATGCAAAAATTTGAATAAAATGTACCTAGAGCATATTTTGGAAAAATGACTCATAGAATTGGAAAACTCTCAGAACAAGCTTTCCAACGATATATTGGTTTCCCAAAATGGAGTCTGGATACGCAAGATAGAGCTTCTAGAGTGCAAAACTGAACATATGGCTTTGACAGTCAAAAAAATATAAAAAAAAAATTTCAAAAATTCAAACCTCCAGATCTGGATAGATCTCGGAACCAACTTTCTGATGATATCTTATTTTCCTGATTTCGACACCGTATGCTCAAGTTATGAGCAAAATACCAACTACTGCGTTGGAGGGCCCAAAAAAGGTGCAAATGATGATGATGCATGTTGACATCATCAAATGATGGGCTTAAATTTGATGGCCAAATAGCCGTTGCTGCCAAAAAAAATATTTTTTTTGCAAAATCGCATGCGTGCCTTGGGATCCATGCTACATCATATAGTTTTTTGCCTCAATTTTTGTGCTAGAATTTTTTCTTGATTTGCGAGCTAGGCAATAAATTTTTCACCTCAATTTGCATGCCAAAACAAAGATTTCTATCTCGGGAAGTGTGTTAGGCCATACAGATTCTACCTCAGGAAATTTGCCAGGCCATATAGTACAAAAAAAGCCCCAAAATGCAAAGGTGTTCGAATTGGACATGCCCTATATGGATCTAGGGGTTTTTGGTTGCTGCGAGCTCATTGGTGAGGTCCATTTGGGCCCAAAGTGCCTCGACATCCGTGTCAAGGCTGGTTGCAAAAAAAATTGCCACAAATTCCAACTTTGTCCAAATTGGACAATTTTATATGGATCTAGGGGTTCTTGGTCTCTTTGAACACAATGGTGAGGTTCGTTTGAGCCCAAGGTGATGAGGAAAAAAGGTCCCCCATATCTGACAGAAAACCCTCTGGAAAACTCAGATCTGACAAACACGACCAAATCTCTCAAGAAGAGGATAGGGGCAAACTGATCTGAAGCTCTGACACCATATTGGAGTTGATGAAAAAATAACCCACATCTCCCAAGAACACATGCACACAAACACCTATCACAGAAAGAGAGAGAATCAAATAGCTTTGGAGACCTGAACGTATGGATCCACGAAAGAGGAGAAATCCTTGATGTGCAAAAATAAAAGTTGCAAATCAATAAAAATGAATGTTCTATTACAATATGCTATCCTCTAAAAGAGATCAATCCTTATAAAAGGACATCTGAAAACTTAAAAAGGTAAAACCTAAGTTGCACAATAATAATTAATAAAGCAATTAATTATTATATGCCTAAAGTTTAGCTTAAGTAGAAAGAGATAATAAGTGACTTAATAATTAAATTAAACATGATTTAATTAATAAGAAAACACTTTATTACTCTAACAAACATTATCAAAGATCATCCATTCCATAATGGATATCCTAATAAAAATAATAACACTCCTCATAGTCTTATATCACAAGACCAATGATAATCACAACATCAATAACATCCATATCCAAACATGAAGTAACATAAACCATAAAGATAATCATCCAGAATGTAGAACAATCATAGTAGAGAACATAATGACATGACCAAGTAAATCAGAATCAATTATAATAATGGTTGTCACCTTTTGGTCAACTGAAAAAAAAAAGATCGAGACACAATACAACATATGAGATCACTCAAAGATATCACAGAATCATACATGATCCAATCAAAACTTCAAAATGGTTACAAAGATTTTCCACATAAAATAAAAAAATTAACATATATAAATTCATATAAAAATATGATGATCGAATAAGGTTGGGTACAATGATCGTGACCAAGTCAACATCACAAAGCACTGAAAGTCCACACAAGTCATAAAGAAATCAATTCTCAAACCTCTGGTGTATCGTTCCTAAAGCCAACATAATTCCCATAAATCCAGCATCAAAGAAACAATAAATACACCAACAAATAAAAACATCACATAAGTCTCAAATGAATAAACCATTCCACTTGTTTTCCAAAGTCTAATTCGACTATAAAATATTCATAAAAGAAACCATACATAAGTCCTTGATTTGATAAATAAGTATTAAATAAATTATACATGCATGTCGAGACACCAAATATTTTAATGATAAAATAGTAATAGTCATCTCAATATAAATAGTGTCTCTATTAATATAAATTTTTCTTGATATAAAACATGTCCAATTGTTTCAAAAATATTATCTTTATTAATATCTTTTTATAAATTTTTCCCATATAAAAAATACAAAAAATTTCATTTTTTTAATATCTATTAATTAAATCATATTAAAAATTTAAAACTATTAATATCAATAAATATTTTAAATTAAATTATATATTTATTTTCTCTTTTAAAAATAAAATATAAAAAAAATGAAAATGCAAAGGGGTGGCCCCCATGGGGTCATAGCCCAGCGGGCCCCCCTCTCCTCAAGCCATGCGGCCTACACTACTGTAGGCCGCATGGCTTGCGGGTCGTTTGGTTCCCGTAGGAGCCGCACGGGCTCTGCAGGTCGTGCAGGCCCTACGGTCCTTCTTCATGGACCGTGGGGAGGGGTGTGGGGGAAGTGGTGACCCCCCACACATAAATTTAATTATTTTATATTAATTTTTTTGTTCATTTTTTATTTTTAAATTTTTTTTTCCATGATCCACTAAAATCTAGTCATATACGCATTATAGTAATTTTGCAATATGTCAACTCAAGCTCTTAAATATTACAATTGAGAACCAAACCCAACAATGGTGTCCACAAGCTTGTTCCATAATCTAGTATACTTGTAATTCGAACATTATAAGAAGAGAATAAAAGACTTATCCCTTGCACAAAGGTGTAGAATAATATTATATGTCTCTCATAGTCTCTAGTGGCACTAAAAGATATTATTCCATGCTTTGAAGATTATTTGAACTATGCAAAACCATTCATATTACATACTCTATTTGCAGTGCAAAAAAATTACCACTTACTCCATGTCAACATATTGAAATTGGTGCACTCCTAATATTTTTACCATAGTGTTGACGTTCCCATTGTAATTAGAATTCATTTCTCAGGTAACATTGATTCCTCTTTCTTGCACTCCCATCTTCTAACAAGTCTCTAGGATGGTTTGAATCATCACAAGGCCTCTTTGATGTGCAAAGAAGCTTTTGTACCTTGATAGTGATGATCATCATCTTCCTCATGAAGGTAGGTCCCAATATGATTCTCTTGATTGGACATAAACAAACTTGATCAATTTATTATACAATGATAATTCATATTATGGATCAAAATGAAGGGAGCAATCCACCTCCCATACCTAGCACAACAAGTGCTAATAGTTTTCCTCACCACCACCATCAACTCTTTCATTCTAGAACATATGAATACACAAAAGTTGTTTATAAGTTTAAAAATATTTGTAGACAATAAAATTATATACATAAGAAATTATTACAATCATACCTACTTTATTGAAATTACATAAGGATCAAATATATAACTACAAGATTCACCTAGATTCACACAATCACCATTTTTCACAACACCATCATCTTGATTTATTTGCCCCACAACTAATTTGAAAAATGAAAAAAGAAACAAAGAACTATCACAATCTAATTAATCTCCACTTCCAAAATACAATTTTTTATTATTTTATTTCAATTTCAAACCTAACCCAATAATAATTTCTTCCCGCACTTATCTAGAATATTAGATTTTATTATCACTCAAGATTATTTCCCCAAGAATATTTGTATGAGCCCAAAGATAATTTATCTATTTACTTGTAAAATTGGGTGAGTAGGTAATCCAACAAATGTTTTAAAAGTCATGTTTTACCAACAGATATGACATTTAAACAAGTGGTGTTAGGATCTAATTGGCTCATCTCCCATAATGTTTATCCACTTCCCCACGCCAAATAGAATAATGAAACAAAAAAAACCCTAAAAATTTGAAAAGAATTTGAAGGCGAGTTAGATGATGTGAACCATAACAGTTGGCAATTGGGTGGAGGCACTAAGTACATGGTTCCCCATGGGACCCACCGCATTAAGGGATCACATGATTTAGGGAATACACACTTTTCTAGGTAGACCCTACATTTGTTTAGAAAATACGATTGATATGATTTGGGTGGTTACAACTTGCCCCTTTATCATTACGCCAAATGTTCCTTCCCCATTCATAAGCTTTTAATCAGGAGCTTACATGTGTAAACCCTAATTCTAAAGTTTAATTATTATTTTAATGAGGAGCTTACATTTGTAAACCTTAATTCTAAAGTTTAATTACTATTTTAAGAAACCCATGTGGGGAGGGGCCCTCCATTTGTCTAAATTGTCGTCATTTTTGCCAACAAGGGGAAAAAAACAAGAAAAGGGATAAGATGTCATAATGTTCACAACGCATAAATTTGTCTCGAAGGTGCTGTACCCATTATTATATTGCTTTTCTTCCTCGCGGATCGGAAAATGAATTATGATTTAGTTGACGAACTGCTTTTGAATCCGTCGGTATTAAATTCGAGGGTGGCCTATCGTATCGTATCTAAATTTGCCCATAACTTTAGCTTTGATTATGACAACTTCGATTATGTTACCCTTTGAGAATGACTTCGGTTGTGACTAACATTTTCATATAATATTTTGAATTAAATTGTGTGGTTTTTTGCATAATGTTTTGGATTATTGGATACAAGATCTTGGTTATTTAATTAGTTTTTTCCCTTAAGTGTTAATAGTGTCTAGGTATTGGTAACAACTTTCGCACAAATGAAATAATTATATATGAAATGTTTAAGAGTAATCCAAACAAGTAAACCAAGCTAACAAACAAGTAGTAGGCACATAAGTATTTTAGAGGTTAACAAGGTTTGTTGGAAAATTAATTGTTTAAAAAACTTGATTATTAGGTTGACATTGTAACATAAAATAATCATGTTTAAATTTAGGTGGGATGTTGAATATTCTATGATAAATAATGTTTTTATTGTCAATATTTGGTATTTTATTCTAGGTGATATTTATCAAATTAAATAAAAGCAAATATTTTATAAAGCTGTATAAATGAATTTGATAGGCATAGACTCAAATCTTATTTGTGGAATTAATTTGTGAGCGTTTTTTTATAAAAGCAACAACAAAACCAAGGTGTTGTCCCATAGGACAAACATAGAACTATCCCAAAGGATTAAGACTAGACAACCTTTAACAACAACTAGTGAATTTTAGCTAAAGTAAGAAACAACATCATAAATCTCCCTCTATCAAAAATAAAAGACTAGTTGCGACTAGACCTCCAAGCATATACATAGTACCACATATCTGGTAAAGTAATACAACCTAATCTAATAGAGTTCATAGTCATAATAGTATTAAAAGTATATAACATGCGCTATGCAGGGCAAAACCACAGAGAGATAACCTTAGCAAAAAAAGCTATAAACTAAAGCATTAAGACTAAGGCCCCAGAGACCAGTAAGAAGCCAAAAAATAGGACCAATAGCCTACATCATGATTTCTTCTCAGTCAACATCTTTGACAACAACACTCTGGCCCACTCCTCATAAAGAAATTGGAACATATCTTTGTAATCTTCGTCATCCTTCATCTTGCCACCTTTCAGATGTTCCTGTAGCATACATAAGGTGTTAGCGGAACTATGCATCACCTTCAGTGTGAACCTACTGACATTTGCATGCAAACGCTTGTCCAAACCCGCCACATCAGTCTTGAGGTTATGGAGGCCACTTTCAATACTAGCAACCTGTTGTTTCATTTTATCGATGATGCTCCCTGGGGCATGACTTGGGCTAGGGGCATCTTTATCCTAAATTTCTTCAACATTCAGGGCAATTTGAGGTGAGGGAGGAGTAGTAGGGTTGGTATTAATCTCAGGGGCATGAGACATGTCACGTTTGAGGCCCTTCGACACATGGGATGAGGAGTCATTCTTAGATTCATCTTCGCCATAACTCCTAGTCTCCTCAGATTCCTGAAGGCTCAAATCTTTCATTTTTCTTTTGTCCTTCTCCTTAGAAATTCTATTGGAACAATAGGGGTGATAGATTCCTTCGTAATCTCCACCTCTGAATACTAGGTGGAATTTTTAGCTTTTATCTGGGGTTTAGTCATCGGGCTAGGGTTATCAGCTTTTTTCTTCTTTGATTTACTAGTAGAGTTGACCATGGGAGACACCTCCGTGGAACCCTTAACCCTAAGGGGTTTTTTGACACACCTCTTCCTACTTGTGCCTGAGGGAGGGATGTGACTAATTTAAGGAGGGGAATTCGATGATGGGGACATGGAGGGAAACATAGTAGCATGTTGAACTGAGAAATTTATAGAACACAAACCAAATGGAACTTATAAAGGTGGTACATAGACCCCTGATGTAAATAACAATTTTTTTTCCTGTGGCTTTAGCTTCAATAATTTCAACAACATTACTTTCCATAGTGTAACAGAAAAAAGAATATGGAAATGAAATCCCATTCTTGATTGTTGGTAATTATAGATCTCCTCTATTTGCAAAAATTATTCACCTCATTATTTAGAACCTATATTCCAAGACTAGAGGTTTTGATGAACACCTTTTAGACCTTACTAAGCAAGGATATTTTCTTATATCAAGCTCATAGATTTGAATCAATAGTTTGAATGAGATTGAAAAGACTCTAAGCATCTTATAATATGCTTTAGAAATCTACATGTTCGCATAGAAGTATTTTAAAGGTTAACACGGTTTGTGTAAAAATTAATTGTTTAAAAAAGCTTTAATTATTAGGTTGACTTTGTAACATAAAATATATTTTTTATCAAGGCAAAAATAGGTTAAACTTCTTTTGTTTAAATTTAGGTTTGATGTAGAACATTCTATGATAAATAAGGTTTAGTGATTTGTTTTTTATGCTCATTATTTAGTATTTTGTTCTAGGTGATATGTATTAAACTAATTTGTTTTAATATATGATTATCCAAGTAATTTTATGTTGTTATAGAAATGAATTTTATAGGAGTAGATCTTCATATTGTTTGTAGAATTGATTTTTTATTATAGATTTAGTCTTGAAAATTATAGATCTCCTCTACTTACAAAAATGATTCACCTCACTATTTAGAACCTATATTTCAAGATTGATGGTGTTGATGAATATCTTTGGTATCTTGTTATGCAAGGATCTTCTTCTTATGTCAATCCCCTAGACATGAACCAATGGTTTTCATGAGATTGAAAATATTGCAAGAATCTTATAATAGGTTTCAGACATGTGTATCTTGAAGTTATGCTTTGGTTATGATGGATGCAATATGCAATGTAGAGCTCCTATATGGTTTACTATAAGCCTAATGAATTATTTAAGACTTATTATTTTACACAATGCCACCACACACATTTCTCTTTCAAGTTTTCATGTAACAACTAGTAGGGAAGGAATGGAGTAGTAATCAAATTTAAATTCAAATTTTAATGCCTTTGGGTGATCGTCACACTATAAATCTTAATGAACTTCATTTATATTCCCATGGTTTTCACCAAAATAAGGAAAAGTGTAAAACATGGAGTAAGTCCAGACTCTTAAGATGCCAATGAGGATAAGATTAAGTTAGGTTCAACGAATTTACCAATTTTTTCATAAACATATGTTAGTTGCATGAAAGTCATTACATTATGGGAAGTTCAATTAAAGAGAGTCCAAAATAAAAGAAAAACAACTGCAAGGTACTCAATTTTTACCCTACTTTGACTTGCATGTTAACTGAGCTATAAATATATGTCACATTAAGGTATCTTGATGCTTGTAAGATGGGATATAGATAAGTATGACAACTTTTGCACATTCTTCCCACAATAAGAATCCAATATTTATACCTACAAGTACAAAAGAAAAAGTTCCAATAATTAGCATCTAATATTTATTTAAAACATGCATAAATGGTAATTTTTCAATAGTATTTGTGATTTAAAAAAAGTAAACTAGACAAAGAGATCCTTTAAGAATTTTGTGGGTCAAAATTATATTTTAAGCATGATAGGATTTATAAGAATGAAGTTGTAATGTGACACCGAGCTTGTAAAATAGTGTAAACCTATATAAGGTGGAATTAAGCCTATAAAAGAGTATTCAAAGTTATAAAATGACATGGATTTCTAATGTGCATGGTCATCATAAAAAAAGAATGAATCTTTTCCCCAAAAATGCTAGGAAAATTAGCTTAAGGTTTCATTTACTTTGCAATCCTATGTACATTATATGCATTTCCAACACTCTTGGAGTGTGTTCTTAAATGATTAGGGTGTAATTACAAAATAATTTATTATTATTTCTTGAGAATCTTAGTATTAGTCAATATATGAATTCATAAAGGAGGTGGACGGGCCAATAATAGTTATGTAAACATTAATTTTTCCATCTCCACAAAGCATTGTTTCAACTACCTGCATTATTTATTCTTTGCGGTGAGTATGTGAGTAGCAACACATGTTCTGCCACTTGTCACCTTGACACATATCTTGGAGTTGATCTCCATCCCTTTGAGAAAGGCTCCCCGCTTGAGTGCCACACGCCCTTCATGTCATTCACAATATTATTGTTCTTGCAAGCCTGAGCCTTTCAAGGGTTGTACACGTATTGACCTCGCGAATGTCCACAAGAAAAGGAAGCAAAGAAAAGATGAGAGTCCTTGCTCAAGCACCACGTGGCCCTTTTTTGGCTAATTGTAGTTCCTTTCGTTGGTGAGAATAGTTATACATAGAGTTGTACACGTGGCTTTCTTGCGAGCATTTTAAGAAGACTGATTCTTGTCATGCCCAAAAGTTGGGCAAAAATACACCAACACAAATGTTCTAAAACACTAAAGTTATCTAAGTTGACTGATGAGTTGTAGTGCCTTATTATATGTTGGGGACCTTAAACGAGTCCAAAGGGCATCATGACCAACGTTGACTTGGTCAACCTCCCTCTAGGTTAAAAGTCACTAATTGATTTACTAACAGGAGCACTATAGGGTAAGTAGTTTGACTATGTTTGACTAAAGTTGACTAAAATTAACCCTCTAATATTTAAACATAAAACTTGATTTTTAATAAAATTACTAATAAATTCATCTTTTATTGGGTTCCTAATCAAATAGGAATTGATCTAGGGCTTAATAATAGTCTAACTATTAATTACAAAATTATCATATTTTAAATATCCTCTAATAAAGTTTCGCAATATAATAATCTTTATTAAAATATTAGTTGAAATATAACAATATTTAATTCACTAAGTTCCATTTAATAAATTTATCCAATCTATCCTAAAGAATAAATTTAATTAAACAACATTAAGTATTAAAATCTATTACAATAAACTTACTTTAATAAACTTATTTAGTCTATTATCGACTAATTTAAATATGTTATTAATTTAAGAAGATTTGATTAACTTTCTTAAATACAACTATTTGAGTCAATTTGTTTAAGAATAAATTCTCTAACCAATAAAGTTTAAAATAAAGTAAAATCCAACATAATTAATCTTTGGGTTAAATATCCCAAAAGCAACCTAATAAGAAGGTCACATGATATAAAAATCTATTTGAAAATATTAAATTTAAATAGGAAATCTAATTTCCTTAAAAAAAATTCAAATAAGGCAACTACATTCAATTAATGAGGGAATCAAATTTCCGTCCTAAAGT
>BSBK01006703.1:0-40000 GCA_027943335.1 Chamaecyparis obtusa
AACTTGAGCCTAAAATCAAATCTGTACAATGAGTGATTTTGGTTATTTGTGGTAATCCATCTAGTGATTCCTTCATCATTATTTCTCTATATTCATCAACCAAGCCTTGAATGCAATAGGCTAATTTTCCTCTTTCTCTATTATCACATTCTATGTTCACTAAGAAACAAAAGAAAAGAAAAATCTCTCTTTGTTTAATCCTTTAAATCATTTCTTTCCTCAAACTAAGCACACTTTTAAATTTCCTTCAACATTTTCTTCCTTATCCTTCATAGGATTCAAAATAAACTCTCATATATCCTTTTTTTATCGTATCTTTTTCCATCATGAATGGTATGCATATTATATTTCCATGAACTACCTAACAAAATGTGACAAGTATCAATTAATGTTATATCACATAACATTTATTCCTTATAGTCACCTGTTTGAATATTAACCAAACAATATACTCTTACAGAAATTAATGATCCTTTTACAATCATGAAATTTTGTATCGGTTTGGTTTTTTTTATAGTTTTAGCTTCCACCTCCTTACCATCTCTTTAGATACAATATTATCCATGCTGCACCTATATATTATCACTTTATAACATTATTCACTACACTTACATTTAGTTCTAATAAATCTTTCCTCTAAACTTCTTGAGATTCACCCTTGCATGGATTTAACAAAATCTATCTCAAAATTAAAGATTCCCCATTCTCTAGAACCTCTTAGCTTCTTGATGCTTTTGCAGCTTCATCATCTACTTTGGCCAGATGGACTCTAGCCTCTTTTCATCTACCTCCACTCTGTTGTACTTGTGGATAGTCAAATGTTATATGTTCAATTTCTCCACATTGCTAGCATGTACTAATTAATTATCTGCCTAAACCTCTTCCAAAATTTCTACCACCTTTGAAGGACTCCCTTCTTCCACTAAATTTTACTCTACCTCTTATTGCTTGAGTATATGAACTTTCCTAAGAGGTAATAGCTTCATCTGATTTTTTATAAATTTTCTTCCACCCTGATTTTGACCTCTGCCATGTGCATTTATGCGTTATTCTCTACTTTTACATTTTTCCTTTCTATTCAGGTTCTTTTCATCAATTAAAACACATTCATAGGCATCTCTATTGGTGTTAAAATTATTCCACAAATCCTCTAATGGTAACGATTCCAATAGAGCTTACCTCATTCGGACCAAAAACATCAAATTAGACAAGTGCTAATGGTGTATCCTTTTTCTCATGTCCCATTTTCAAAAAACTCACTCAATTTTGCTTGCCATAAAGACAATGGTTGCAGAATGGTAAATCAAGGGATTTGAGACCCAACAATTGTCCTGCTTGTGCATGATATCAAGACCCTTCTTATTCATGTGACCGGCCCTTTGGTGCTAAAGCTCAGAATTGATGTCCTCAATTGTCAAGATAGCTCCCACTTCATCAATAATTTCTACTATGTAGAAACTACAAATTTTGTCCCCTTTTGCAATAATGATGGAACCTTTGGTGACTATCCATGTATCTGTTAGAGAGGTAAGAAAACCTTGAGAGTAGAGTTGACTCACTGAAATTAAATTTCTTTTCAATTGAGGAACATGAAAAACATCTCTAAGAATCCATTTAACACCTCCTTTTAAACACAACAAAATATCCTCTTTCCCAATAATTTCACAAGATTTATTATTCCCTAAATAAACTTTGCCAAAGTGACCTTCTTGTTAATTTGAAAAGAGGTCCATGCATGAGGAGGCATGAAATGATGCACCATCTATCTAATACCGATGAAGTTGAAACACTTTCACTTGTTGACAATATAAAAGCACCATCCACACTATCATAAACCATATTTGCTTCGCTGTCTTGTACTCTCTCTTGAGCCTTTTTGTAATTTCTACAATCTTTCTTTATATGGCTAGCTTTACCACAAAACCAACAATCACCATTACATCCTCTTGACTTCTATCTTTGTGCAGATTTTGATCTCCTATGGTGATTATTTATGTCCCTATTTTGACTCCTTCCTATATTCTCGGTAATTACTATGATCAAAGCTTCTCCAGATGAAGGTTCATCGTTCTTCCTTCTCAAATCTTCGTTGAGAAGCATGGCTGAAACTTCATCAAAAGCCAACTTTTTAGAGCTTGAAGCCGTAGTTCTTATGGCTGTAACAACACCATCCCAACTATTTGGTAGAGAACATAAAAGTAGGAAAGCTTTTTTCTCGTCATCTTGCGTCATGCCAACCGAATTCACTTGGCTGATTAAGGTGTTGAATTCATTGAGGTGATTCGCCATGCTTGTACATTCCTTCATTTTGAGCTTGTAAAGTTTTTTCATGATAAAAACTTTATTTGTAGCTAAAGCCATGGCACATGTGCTGGTTAGTTTATCCCATACAACCTTCGCTGTTGCTGAAGTTGTCACATTAAACTTAACATTATCTGATAGCGAAAGGAAGATTGATGATCTTGCCTTCTTGTCCATGGTCTCCCAATCTTCCTCTTTCATCAAAGTTGGCTTCTTCGTTTTCCACTCTAAAGCAAGTGCAAGATCTTGCTTAATTAGTAATGATTCCATTTGCACCTTCCATAGACTAAAATTCTTGCTTGAGAATTTCTGATGAAGGGTGCTCCCCTTAATACCACAAACATATAAAAGATATAGTGAAACAACAACAATATGCAAGAACAGAAAATTGGCTTCTTATTATCTCCACAAATGTGGAATTACAAACTTTCAGAATTACAATATGCAAAGCCACATGGGCATTCCCTTACAATATTCTGTAGGACAAAGCCTCGAACTATTACCCAGATCTACTACCCAGAACTATTCTGAACTGCCTAAGACAATAATACAGCTTTCCTTATATAGGCAACTTTCCACCGCCCGGGAAGGTTCCAGAATTTTAGCCAATAAGGCCGACCAAACTTAGAATTATTTTATTTTATATTTTATTACATCATAGTCGGCTCAAGATAACCTTTGAAATCGGAACAGAAATTTTGAAGAAAATTATTTTCTGCCATTTCAGGTGGCCCAACTTCCGAAGACCATAAGTCATCACCAGTTGACTCGATCGGCTATTATAACCCCATTTTGGAAATGCCACGAAGCGCTCTACAGGCCTATCCCACGCAAGCACTCATCACCCAAATTTTTGACCTCATCTGGGGCCTCTAAAGCCTTCAAAACTGAGTTCAAAGTTTTTGTACCCTACTGCCAATACCGAAAATCTTCAATATCTTCCAATATACACTTGATCTGGCAATGAAACTTTACTGGCAGACTTATATGACCAAAATGAACCTCCAAGAAAGAAATCAGATCATTCTGAGCACATACAAAAATTACCAAAAATAGTAACTTTCCATAAATAGTAGCTCTGCATAAAATAGCCCTTATTGAATATAAAAACATAAATATTTTTGGGTGATGCAAGATTGCTCTTACACCTAGGATGCTCCTGCATCAGACACCCAGGGTAATTTGAGAAGTGACCCTGTCACGACTCAGGTGTGCAGAGGAAAACCAAGACGGTTAACCTCCACCCTTGTTAGCCATGATGAATCTTCAACAGGTCATCCTTTTCACTTGACCAGATATTCTTCATATGTCATGTTCCTTGTGCTTCTGCCAACATGACTATCTAGTATATCCTCGATCTCCTTAGTGTCTGAACTAGTTGCTGGAATACTCCACTGTGCTGCTGTGATCTCATCTTCAACACCTCCTTCATGATACTCTGTCAGATTTGAAATGTTAAACACTGGTAAAATATTTAGCTCGGTAGGCAATTCTACCTCATATGCGTTTCCTGAATCATGTTTCTTCAGTATCTTACATGGTCCAAACTTCTTCATTTTCAGTTTGTTATATGTATCAACTGGAAACTGCTCCTTCTACAAATGAACCATGACTTCATCACCAACCTGAAATTCCTTATACCTCATTTTCTCATCTGCCTTAGCCTTATACTGTGTGTTCATCTTGGTAATATACTTCCTCACCTCCCCATGGATGTTCTTCAAGTATTCTGCAAAATCCTCAGCTTCAGCACTACTTATTTCTCCTTTATCTATCTTTCTCAATTCAGATGCATTTCTTGGACTACTTCCATATACAATCTGGAATAGTGATTTACCAGTGCTCCTGTTGACAGAATTATTGTATGCAAATTCTGCCTGTGGTAAAATCAAATCCCATCCTGTTGGCTTATCTCCAACCAAACATCTCAGCAAATTTTCCAAACTTCTATTCACCACCTCTGTCTGTCCATCAGTCTGTGGATGATGTGATGAACTAAACTTCAAATCTATCTTCAACTTCTTCCACAATGTACACCAGAAATATCCAACAAACTTAGTATCTCGATCTGAAACTATGGTCTTTGGCAAACCATGAAGTCTCACTACTTCTCTGAAAAACAATTCTGCTACATGAACAGCATCATTAGTCTTCTTGCAGGGAATGAAATGTGTCATCTTTGAAAATCTGTCAACTACCACAAAAATTGAATCATGTCCCCGCTGAGTCCTCGGTAAACCAAGAACAAAGTCCATACTAATATCCTCCCAAGGCTTCTCTGGTATAGGTAATGGCTGATACAACCCTGTATTCTGCTTCACTCCTTTCGCCATCTGACATACTCTGCAACTCTATACAAACTTCTTCACATCTTGCTGCAACTGTGGCCAATAATAATTCTCACTAACCAAAAAAAGGGTTTTATCACGACCAAAATATCCAGCCAATCCTTCGCTATGCTTCTCCTTGATGAGATTCTCCCTCATAGAACTTCATGAAATGCACAACTGACTCCTTTTGAATAGTATATCATCCTGGATGATGAAATCTAACCATTTCATCCTGTCTAGAGTAACAGGTTCTGTACAAGCTTTCCAAGCTTCACCAAAATCAGGATCCTCTGGATACAAATTCTTGAGTTACTTAAATCCAACCACCTCAATCTACATCTCTGTCAGCAATAGTTGCCTTTTGCTAAGAGCATCTGCAACCCTGTTAGACTTTCCACTCCTGTGTTTCAAAACAAATGTATAACTCTGCAAAAACTCAACCCATTTCAAATGCCTTTGATTCAATTTTCCTTGACTATTCAAATATTGCAAAGTTTGATGATTAGTATACAAAACAAACTCCTTAGGAAGCAGATAATGTCTCCACTTCTTTAATGCCTGAACTATAGCATAAAATTCTTGATCATAAATAGAATATTTCCTCTTGGCATCATTTAACTTCTCACTGAAATAAGCAACAGGTTTACCTTCTTGGCTCATAACAGATCCTATTGCAGTACCACTAGCATCACAATCTAATTGAAACACCTTATTAAAATCTGGAAGTGCTAAAATAAGTTGTTCTGTAACTTTTTGTTTCAATAATTGAAAACTTTTTTCTGCTCCTTTAGTCCACTTAAACTCTTTTCTATCCCCTCTCATTGTTTCAGTCAAAGGTCCACAAATACTACTAAAATTTCTGATAAACTTTCTGTAAAAGCTAGCTAGACCATGAAAAGATCTTACCTCAGTAGCACTCCTTGGAGTAGGCCATTCAAGGATAGCCTGTACCTTCTCTGGGTCCATTTTTAGACCTTCTGCTAAAACTACAAATCTCAAATACACTAACTCTTTCTTCACAAAACTGCACTTTTTCAAATTAATCAACAATTTCTCTTCTCTCAACTTCTCAAATACTATACGAATATGCATCATATGCTCATCCAATGTCTTACTAAAGATCAAAATATCATCTAGGTAAACAATGACAAACTTACCCAAAAAAATTTTCAGAACCTCGTTCATGAGCCGCATGAAAGTGCTCGGTGCATTGGTTAGCCCAAAAGGCATGACTAACCACTCATATAGTCCTTCCTTTGTCTTGAAGGTAGTCTTCCATTCATCTCCTTCTCTGATCTGAATCTGATGATATCCACTCTTCAGATCTATCTTTAAAAAATACACAGCTCCACTCAAACAGTCCATAATATCATCCATTCGTGGTAATGGAAACCTGTACTTGATTGTGATCTTGTTTATTGCCCTAGAATCTGTACACATCCTCCATTCTCCATTCTTCTTTGGTGCTAATACTGCTGGTACAGCATAGGGACTCAGACTCTCACGGATCAATCCTTACTGTAACAGTTCATGTACTTGTCTGTTCAACTCCTCACTTTCTGCAGGTGTCATTCTATGTGCTGCCTTATTTGGAAAACTCACTCCTGGGATCAAGTCCATCTGATGACTGATCTTCCTGACTGGTGGTAATCCATCAGGCATGTTATCGAATACAATATCCTGAAACTCATTCAACAAATCTGCAACTTCTACAGGAACATCTTCTACTTCCTCTTTACTAGCTTTTGGAATTAAAGCAAAACATACATGCTCATGCCTCATACCATCTAGGAAATTTCTTCCATCAACAAAAGTTATCCTTGCATTACCACATACCTTTTCTTCAGTCTCCTTCAATGGTTTTAGCTTATGTCGCACTCCATCCTTTGTCAGGGAATAGGTATTCACACGACCATCATGTACAGCACATCTGTCAAACTGCTATGGTCTACCGAACAACATATGACATGCATCCATACATATGATATCACACAATACCTCATCTTCGTATCCGCCAATCTTGAACTTCACTAGGCATTGTTCATTGACCATGACCTTGTGGTCATCCTGTACCCAGGCAATCCGATATGGATGTGGGTGTTTCTGTCTCTTGAGCTTCAACTTTGTCACCATCTCTTCTGACACCAAATTGTTAGTGCTTCCACTATCAATAATCACATCACAACATTTACCTTCACACTTGCACCTGGTGCGAAACAGGCTCCTCCTTTGCTCAAGTTCATTCTCACCACTCAACAGGACTCTTCTGTTAATCAATGTTTCTCCTCTTTCAGCATCTTCAAAATTTGATGATCTGACATCTTCATCTACATGTGTAACTCTGGCCTGGCCTTCATTTCTCTTGTCTGTTCTTCCTTGGCGCTGAGGACATTCAAATGCCCTATGACCTTCTTCTCCACAGTGAAAACATGTTCCACGGAAGCCACCTCTTCCAGATCCTTGTCCTCTTCCTCTTCCTCTCTGATCTCTATTATTCTAATCCTGGAAATGATTGGAATTATTTCCTCACTGATTCTGACTGCTACTGGCCTCATCCTTCTTTTTCGTATCTTCATTTCGGCCACCATATGACCGTCCACCAGATCATCCACCATGACCTCTTCCGTTTTGTCTGCTCTCAAACTTCTTGTTCAGCTTTTCCTCTACTTTTAGGGCAAACTGGTATGCCTCTTCAATACTGTTCATTCGAACCAGATTCAGCTCCTCCTGAATGCTTGGCCTTAACCCATTAAGGTATCGGGCAACTTTCTCCTTATCAGCTTCTGCATGGCCTGTTTTGATGAGAAGTCGGTAGAACTCCTCTGTATACTCCTGAACAGATCTTCGTGCTTGCTTCAAACTTTGCATTTTCTTCAGTAGGTCAAGCTCATAATCAACAGGAATGAACTGTCGCTTCAATTTATCCACCATCTGATCCCATCTTGTGATTTTATCTATCCCTCTTCTATTTTCCTCTAATTGAATTTCTTGCCACCAGATCTTCGCATGACCTTTCAATCTGGCCTTCACAAATTTGACCCTATCAGGATCCTCAACATCTTTGTACTCAAAATACTCCTCACATTCATTGATCCAGTCGATCAATTCCTCTGGGTTAAGATTTTTAGAAAATGTAGGAACCTCAATCTTAGGTCTTTTCCCAATCTTGGAAATCGCCCGAAAAAGTCTTTCTTCCTCCTGGTTCATAATTTCAGCTTCTCCTTCTTGATATTCTTCTTCGGCTTCATCCTCGCTTTCATCTCTGACATTAAGATTCATTCCTCTGCGAATCTCTTCTTGCAATGCTCGCACTTGTCTCTGCAGCTCTCTAACCTCAGGTGTTACAACACCAGCTCTTCCGCCACGTTCCCTTCGTGGAGGTATTTTCGCGATGCGCGCTGAAACCCTAGCCACGGTCCTGGTGCAAACTGCCTCACAATCGGTGATCTGTTTACACACTCAAGAACTCCTACTCTGATACCACTTGATGAAGGGTGCTCCCCTTAATACCACAAACATATAAAAGATATAGTGAAATAACAACAATATGCAAGAACAGAAAATTGGCTTCTTATTATCTCCACAAATGTGGAATTACAAACTTTCAGAATTACAATATGCAAAGCCACATGGGCATTCCCTTACAATATTCTATAGGACAAAGCCTCGAACTATTACCCAGATCTACTACCCAGAACTATTCTGAACTACCTAAGACAATAATATAGCCTTCCTTATATAGGCAACTTTCCACCGCCTGGGAAGGTTCCAGAATTTTAGCCAATAAGGCCGACCAGACTTAGAATTATTTTATTTTATATTTTATTACATCATAGTCGGCTCAAGATAACCTTTGAAACTGGAATAGAAATTTTGAAGAAAATTATTTTCTGCCATTTCAAATGGCCCAACTTCCGAAGACCATAAGTCATCACCAGTTGACCCGATCGGCTATTATAACCCCATTTCGGAAACGCCACGAAGCGCTGTACAAGCTTGACCCGTGCAAGCGCCCGTCACTCAAATTTTCGACCTCATCCGGGGCTTCTAAAGCCTTCAAAACTGAGTTCGAAGTTTCTATACCCTGCTGCCAATACCGAAAATCTTCAATATCTTCCAATATACACTTGATCTGGCAATGAAACTTTACTGGCAGACTTATATGACCAAAATGAACCTCCAAGAAAGAAATCAGATCATTCTGAGCACATACGAAAATTACCAAAAATAGTAACTTTCCATAAATAGCAGCTCTGCACAAAATAGCCCTTATTGAATATAAAAACATAAATATTTTTGGGTGATGCAAGATTTCTCTTACACCCAGGATGCTCCTGCATCAATTTCAGCACCTTCAACTCTTCCATGAGTTCGGAATTTTAATCACCGAAAAATACCAAGAGCAATTTTACCTTTCTCTGATACCAATTGTAAAATTGAAAGAATGAAAGAACGAAAGATAAAATGGAAATAAAGGCAAATAGAGAACACACAGATTTAGTGTGGTTTGGCAAATTGCCTATGTCCACACTGAGCAAAAGAATAGTTTTATTAATCAGAAAAACAAAATTACATTCAAGTTACAGCAAAACTGTAAACACATCTCCAATTTCACTCTTAATATCCAATTAAGAAATTGAATAGACAAGCTCAATTGGAAGGAAATACATGAGACCTTTGGGCTTCACACCCCAACAACGTCTTGATACATCTTGCAGCCTAAAGCTGGGAACAATTGTACATTTTTATCCAATTTAAATACTTTCGAATCTTAGAAAGGTTTCTTGAACCCGAAAGAATTTTTTTAATATTCTTCGAGATATTAAGATAAAATCCAATGTCTTGTTGGGGTATTCTTGTCTTCAGTTTGTCTCCAATCCTTGAACGCTTTAAGCAGAAACATCAGCAGGATGAATATTCCTCAGAACCATTTAAATCAAATTGTAAATATTTCACACAAGACCGTTTCTCAGCGTGATCTTTGCCACTCTTCCAAAGGTCGTGCAGGTATTGTCCAGATTACAAAAAGACTGCTCGAATATATTTGTTCTGCCTCTATTTCTACACCTTAGGAGTTTGTGCACTACCATCAGCAAATTCTGCTTTCAGTTTTGTGAAACCTATTCCTCAACCCAGTCTATATACACTTAGACAAATTACGAAGATAGATCAATCTCAATTAAACTTTATATTGCAGAATAAACATGACCACTTTATAATTATTTTCTCTCAACAAAATTTAGAACTCTATACAAGATTCGTTAGTCAATGTCTAACTGAAGTAGAGCAGAGCTGTTATAGGAAGATGGGATATTAATCATGGTCTAAACATTTGAAGTCCTAGCAAATAGGAATAAAGCTAAAAGATGAGGAATACAATTAGTAATATGGTTTAAGTGTAAAGATGAAAAAAACATATCATATTATTAATGATAAAAATAAAATAAAGAAAAAATTAGAAAAAAGTTTAATACTTTATTGTTTGTCAAAAGATTGAAAAAGAAAATCCTACATTTATATGATTTTATTTATATAATTTCCACAAAAACCAAATCTTTACATTATAGCCAGAAAAATTAACTATTTTTCAAAATAGAAAATTTAATCCCTAGATTACCCCCAAACCAACCTAATGACCATAGAACCAAACCCAGACACAAGGGCTCCAGTTGAACAATGCGCTCACAGGTCCAGTGGGAGCATGATTCAGGGAAAGAGCAATCCTTATTAAATATAGAACAAATAAGCAGGGACTCCAGCTACACTGCAGATCTTGTTTTAACTTGTAATCACAAAGTGAGCAGAATGTTTGTATTGATGTCTACCAAACAACCCAACAGATTGCCATTATTAATAAAGCAAGACGCAACTACATCCAATAACTGTGCCTTGCCTAGTCTAATCGTACATTAACACTAAGTTTCACAACATAATTGAAACCTTGAATATTAATATTTTCAACTATAGCATACCCACGCGCATATCTGAAAACCCCTGTTCCTCCAACTACAGACCACTCTCTTTTCTTCAGATGAAATCTATCTGACCCATGGATCTCAAGGGTGCTGCCATTGTATTTCTCGTTCTCAAACACCACAGAGAAAATCACTTCAACATCAGTGCCCTTCAGATCTGTGTTGGCATACAGTCCTTTGGCCCTCGCAATAGTCTTGGAGGAGGGATTTGGACCTTTAGTTACACGGTCATCTAAAACAATTACTGCTCCAAAATCGAACGCAGTTGAAGATAATCCCTTCTGTCCAGCCACAACAACGGCTGTTGCGTTCTTTCCACTCAAAATGTCATGCATGTATAAGACAAGTTTCTTTTCTTTGAAAGCCAAAGAAGAAGAAAATGACGGTACAAGCACTATAAGGCTAAGGAATGATCTCATGGCAGGTTTTGAAGGCATTTTAGACCAGACAGGAGGTTATACTCTTAGAATGAATGAAGTGAGAGCATACTTAAATAGCAAATATCTTTGGAATTCGATTTCCTGTTACTTGTCGTATCAACGATAGAAAATTGGGGAATCCCAAAGCTTAAATGATTCGCTCTGTCAATAGCACGTTTTCATCCAGGCTTAATTCACGTTTTCATCCAAGCTTAATTTTAGTTTATCTTAAATTAGTAGTATATGGATCGTTTTGTTGAAAGCCTAATCAATAATGGGAATGAGAATAGCTGGAAGCAACAGCGTAGATACCGTATCAAAGATTTCTATGCATATTTTCTTTTTCAGAAAACTATTATAACAGATTATAAAAATGTAATAGAGTAATCGGTACGCTAAATCGCTTTGATTAAATTTTATATATGGGTGGTGTTCTGTGTCGTGTTCTGTTACGTTGGATGAGGTTTGATTCAAGCTATAATTTAATAAAAATATTCTTGTTCAAGGTATTCTTGACTTTCTGTTTTTTATTAAAGATGCATTTCAATCATTCTTTAATATTTTGTCCATATATTAAATAAAGGTAATTTATTAAATTGAAAATTTATAGTAGCAATTGGAGGTATTTTTTGTAAGGTAAAAATAATAGTAGATAAAGGATAAAATGTTTTAGTCTAAAGTAGAGGATCAAAATAATAGGTAATTCCAATCTACAAGAAACAATCGAAATGTTACAAACAATTACTTATGTCTAATCATATTTCAGACGAATATTTTGTGATCAAAGATTCATTAGCAAACATAGAAATGTCTTATTAATAGTCTTTCCATAAAAAAGGAAAAGTTTAAGAGAATTTATCCAGGTGAACAGCTTTGTCCCCCTTCATAGAGTTGATAGGAGAATGGATCTCTTATTTTGAGATAAAACAATAATAGATTGTTTTTATTCATCACTCACAATTTCAGGAATGAGATTTTCAAAACCACCATCAACTCTCAGAGTATAAAGAATAATAAATGTGGAAATGAAAATAAATTGGCTAGACACAAGTGTATACCAATTTTTTAATTCCCACAATCTAAAAGTATATTTTCTTCTCTTGATAATCACTATGTACACCTATTATTGAAGGCTCAAGCCATCAAAAGATGTTTGATTCTCTACCAATTCTAGCAGATTATGCCAAAACTCATATGGAAGTTGTAGTATCCCAGTAAATTGAATATGTCATCTAGACAAATTGAATAGATAGTTTGTCCAATGTATTTCTTTACTCATATATATTAAGAAATATTCATTTAAGATATGTTTCTTTGGTGTGTATGATTCAGAATAAAATCTACACTTGTAGGTAGAAGTAAGCCAAAACAAGAATTTTTATGCCAGTTCTATTTAGAATTCCTACAAGCTATATTGTTTAAGCCTTATATCTAATATATGATATTTGGTTGATAACATTACATGCTCAATCTAAACTATTGATCAAGCATTGTCTCAAAATAGAATTGTTCCATTCTTTTATTCTTCTCTAAAATATACTAAATTTCTCCCTAAAATTACTAATGATCCTCCACAATATTTTAAAAAATAAATATACATATAGAAAAATAATTAAATTGTTACCATTAGTTGTTTTTATATAAAGTGTGGATTTTTCCTCACTTATCTATATCAATTTTTCAACAAATATGGAGCTTTCTTCGATGAATGAAGATCCTTCCCCTACCTAGATACACCTTCTTTTATTTCCTTGCAATATCATTACTATGTGAGTTTTCTAAATACATTTCCTATTTCGACCATCCACTTAAGAAGGCAGATGTCACATGCATTTCAAATACCGTCTACTTGTGGTCGGATGTAATTTCTATAATTTTCTTCATAGTTGCTATCCTTCCAGCAAAATAATATGTCTCATCATCATCTTCTCATCCAAACTATAATTTATATTCGTTGACAACAAATCTTGTCTTATGACTCTTTATTCGTCTTCACGTGTTGCTCTTGTTCGTATATGACCGCTTGACTCTAATCACTTGCTTTCTACGAGGCAAAACAAAAAATGGTTTACTATGAATACGAAATGCAAAAAACTCAAGGAGTGAGAGGAGTCATGCAATTAAGGCAATCCAAGGGAGAGTTATGTGAAATAATCATAAGATTCGGAGTCTTTGTAAACGAAAATAAAGAGGGAAAATTAAAGGAGAGTCCAATGTAGGTACCGTTGATTTAAAATTTTAAAAATTACAATCATTTGTAGAGTCGGCAAGAACGTGACAAGAGGGGACACTAAAGAGAACACATTGGAAAATATTAAAAGGGTGCAAGGAAGGGGTAAAAATGACAAAAGCTAATTTTTGAAATACATAGATTTTGGGGAGTGGATGCTTCCAACCAACCCATGGACATGGTGTAATAAAAATATTATGTGGGAGAGGTTTCACATGAGGAGAGAGGTGGTTTTAGGGTTGATTATGGAATGCACTATAAGGAGAAAAAGGGTAGAATTATTTATCAAATAATTTTAGTAAGTATTTTATTCAATCTTTATGTAGATTCTTTAACTCCTTCCAATTTTAGGAGAGGTGAGCCATAATTATTTATGTGATTATTGTGACGCTGACATTATGACTATTTTTATATGAGATGGTATACTATTTTATCCATGATTGGTTTCTTCTCAATATATAACCATCGTGAAAGGTTCATTGGATTTTCTCTATCTTCCTACATGTTTAAATAGACTTGAATTCCATACAAATTATTATGTATGATTTTTCTTCCTTCAATCATTATTACCTATATAAGTATATTATCATGACTTATGAATCCATTTTTTGATATCTTTATCAATAATTATTACTTATACATGAAAGCCATTTTTTCCCATTTTCCACAATACTCACTAACAATACCATTAATATAGTGAAATCAAGTGACTTGCGTCCCTTTCCATATTTAGGACATTATTAGAATAGTTTATAAATTGGTGAAAAATATGTATTTTATTTATTATAGAAAATTAATTCACATCTTTGGAACATGTGCATTTTAGTTAAAAAGAATACAAAATAATCCACATTATATACAATCATAATTGGTGAAGAATACAAGGGACATAGGAATGCTAACAATGGATTTCCTTATGTTTAAAATTACATATAAAATTTAGGTTATGGCTCACTTGGGATTCACTTTAGATTAAATAAAATAAAATCCAAATAAAATAGGAACATCAAGAATGATATATCTCAACATAATCTACATAGATTTATCTAAATATAGTTATGCTAGTTTTTAGAATAATAATTAAATATGTTAAGTTGTGCCTTGAAAATATATTTTAACCTTTTAAGACATCTCTTATGAGTTGAGGTTGATACTAGTTTCACATAGGTATAATTAAATGATTTGAGTAGATGTTCTTTACCTATACAAATAAATGATGCTATACTTTTTGAGATGAATTATGCCACGAGCTCCATTAGAGACTTAGCCTTAATACATGCACATGAAATTAAACCAAAATTGGTTATGTTCAATTTTGCCTCCATGAATCCAAACAAATCTTGAAAACAAATAACTGTGTATTTACATTTGTAGCAAGATAGATTTATCTAAATATAGTTTGCATGATAATGATCTCACTTGTAATAATATACTACATATACATCATTTTGTGGAATTTTGAAAATTTAAGATAATCTCTCAAGAATAGAATACATGAGAGAAATGACTCACAAATATTCATGATCAATTACAACATTTCTTCTTTGCACCATTGTAAAAACCAGAAACACTCGATGAGATACTAATTACGATATCTTGTATAGAATAAAACTCCATTAGATTAATTAATTTAATTATTTATTTCATTTAAATGTAGTTAAGTTTGAGTGTTTCATGAAGATATACATGTATTTGGAAAAAAATTAATTATATTGTAAATAGCACAATTACGCTTGAATAGTTTAATAACCTAAACACCATGATATTCCTAAATCTTTTTATATGTATATTTTAAATCATCTTTAATGAAGCTTATTTGATTTGGACATAAAGGCCTCCAAATTTGAAAAAAAATACTATTGTGATCTCTTATGTATAGAAAATAGAAATGAAAGAATAATATCACCTTTTGTCTACTAACTATATCAATCTTCAAGATTTTAATGACACCAAACACAAGGCTTCTATTAAAATTTTCCATGGATGAATATTGCTCTCAAAATAAAAATTAAAAACAAGAAATAAATCCTAAGCAGTAATATGATAGAGAAACAATGTACAATTAAAGCCATGTAAAATATACCTGGAAGAGAAAAATGATGAAGATTTTCTTAAACATACTAATATAAAAATTAATAGAAGAATTCATGAATATGTAAATACACAACTATAAAAAAATGATAAAAATATTCAAAAAAAGTTATCCAATAAAATATCTAATAATTTATCAAAGAAAAACTACAAACAAAATTTAAAAAATTATAAGTAGCACTTGAGACTTTGAGGGATGGAACCATTACATAGATAGTATAATATATATGAAATAGTGATAACATTGGATTGTATAAAAGAATGTTCCTTTGGTGCATGCTATGACTGCTTTAACAACCCCTACTTTGAGCAATATTCTAATGATTCCCTCCAATCCACTATTAGTAATTACAATAAAATAAATATTTCTAACTTGAATACGGGTGAACATTAGGAAATTAATTTTTAATTTTAAGCATCGACCTTCACTTCATCGGGGATTTTTTAAACTTCATTTCTCTACATCTTGTAGAAATGAACATATTTATGTTGGATATCACTTGGTTTTAAAAGCTTATTTCTTTATGTTATACATTTTTATGTAATCTTTTTTTGTAGTAAAAGGTGCTCTGCATAGTGAGGCATAACTTTCATTAATCTAAGCATTTTGATTTTGGATTGTGGGTTTGAAGTTCTTGTAATTTTCTAATAATATTTGTGTGTGAGTCAACAAATATTGTATATATAGTAGATACAGTTACATGAGAAAATAAAAAATGGATAATTTAAAAAATTACTCTATGTCATAAGGTGGAATGAAACATCCAAGTCTAGGATAAACTACATCTCTTCAAGGTAAAATATCTTCTTCATCTTCTCCTTCTTCTTCTTCTTCTTCTTCTTCTTCTTCTTCTTCTTCTTCTTCTTCTTCCCCTTCTTCGTCTTCTTATACTTCTCGTGCTTCTTCTTCTTCTCCAATGTTCCAACCACTATATTATCCATTTTGGTGTAATAATTATTAAGATCATTAGAATAAATTAAAATCTAGAACCTTTTCACACAACATCATTTTGCATTCAATAGACTTACACCATAAATTATATACCATGTTGCTCTTCTTTAGTTATATATTATACCCCTTTTTATTTAGCATAAACAATACTTTCCCAACTCTTCAAACATGAATTTGCAAGCTCAACTAAAAAATTCTACACTAATCTAATCAAGATGATAACTCACCTTTCACAAATACTAACTAAATAAAATACGTCAAATTTAAATGTCACTATTCTTATTTAATCTACCCCTCCCCACGCTAACCTTAGTTTTATATAATTCCTATCTTCGCAATGTTAATGTTAATTGAATATTAATGGTAACACTATCATTAATTAGGATATTGTTTGTCTCCCGAAACATCTATGTGGTTTGGGCCTAAGGATAATTGGCTTGATGAATAGATCCCTCACCACAAAAGTGGCCTGGAAGCTCATATAAAGGAAAGAAGACTGGTGTAAGATAATGGAAGCTAAGTATCTTCAAGGGCACCCATACAGGATGATGTACCAAGATAATGACCTCACCAATGGCTCCAAACTTTGGGTGAACATCTGCAAATGTAAAACCTTGCTCTCTAAAGGTACTTTCCGGCAGCTTGGAGATGGGAGATCCATTAGATTCTAGAATGACAATTGGATTCTAAACTGCCCTAACCTTGGCAATAGATTCAACCCCCTCATGAACTAACTCAGGCCTATCCTTGGCAATAGAACTTCCAACTACATCACTGGAGGGAATTAGAAAGATATATCTAATCTTGTCAGAGATAGCCCAGAACTAAAGCACTTGGATAATGAGCTCATGGAAATTTTGAGAAATGTCAGAATCCCAAGATTTGATGGCCAAGATCCCATCATTTGGGCCCCCACCCAAGAGGGTACCTTCTCAGTCAATACTTCTTACAAACTGCTTTTGAAGGATGAGAATAATTTGGAGGATTGGATGAAGATATGGATTCCTCAGCTCACGCTGAAAATAAAATTTTTATGGTGGACCCTTATGCATGGTAAAGTCTTAACTCAAGAAAACTAGATAAAAAGAGGCTTCTCCATGGCCAACAGGTGTGTCCTATACAAAAAGGAGGAGGAAACATTGAATCACCTATTCATACACTGTAATTTTCCCGCTAACATTTGGAAGGATGTTATTGGAAAATTGGGAATCTTGTGGGCTTTGGGTAATGATGTCCACCGGTTTACTGTCTAGAGATCTCCCTCCAATCATCCCCTCCTCCAGCTCCTATGGCATATTTTGCCTCTGCACATCTACTGGACTATTTGGAAACAAAGGAATAACAGGATATTCAGGGAGTCTAGTTCCACGCTTGAGGCTTGCCTCTATCTTGGAACCAAGATCCTATGCAAGAATGCTAGCGTGGCTAAGTGAAAACTCCCCTTGGCACCCACCGTTGCCTAGAAAATCAAAATGACTGATAATTAGAACTTGCTGACGGGCTTCTCCAAGTTTGATGACTCCAAGTTGATGGCTAGGAAAGCTACGTGATGGGTTTTCCTATAGAAAGGCTGGACCAAATTAAATTTTTATGGGGTGGCTAATAATCTCGCCTAGGGGGGACGTGTGCTAAGAGACCACAATGGAACTTACCTCTTGGCTTATGTGGGGCTGCTTAATAATTGTACCATCAATCAAGCTAAAGACATGGCTCTTTTATGGCAGATTAAATTTTCCATTCAAATGATTCCAAAGTGGTGGTGGAGGCTATCAAAAGAAGAGCTAATGGAGGGTGGCATGTTAACACCATTATTTTGGAAATCCATGAGTTTCTCAACAACCTCTAATGCATGACTATTTCCCACACTTATAGAGAGGGAAATGTGGTGGCAGATTCAATGACTGCTATTGGTCTTAAGAAAACTAGGCTAAGTAATTGGGAGGAGATCAACGAGTTACCTAGGGAGACTCAACAACTGATCAAGCCCGAGAAAATGAGAGCACTAATATTTAAAATATGCCAAGCTGTCAACTTTGATAAAGGCTCTACCTTGATTACATGTTGGTGTAATTTGATGATTTTTGTGATTATGAATAAGTATGCCCAAATCCCCAGAAAGGATCATAATTGCCTTTCGTGTGAATACATGTGGAAAGATAGATGTCTGCATCAGTAGGTTTTATTGGTTAAGGACACTAAGTGTAGCTCTGGTGCAACCACTAATTATTGCACCTGGAGATCTAATGGATATCACCGTATGAAACTCAGCTCCCCAAAAACCTCCCAAGGCATGCCTTTTGAGTATATTTTCCCCTTAAAATGGCTAACTCAAAAGAACCAATTTTATGCTCTAATTCATGAAGCTTGGCCCTGCAATTCTTAGGAAAATCTGGCATGGAATAAGGAGATTATTGGCATGGGAGGCAATGCCTTATGCATTGAACCTGATAAGATTGATGAGGTGTTCACCTCTAACCCTCTAGTGACCCACTACTATAAAGAAAGTGGCATCTGTGGTTTCATGGAGCATCTTGATGTAGTCAAGGATGGTGGATCCAATGAAGAACAGTCCAAACCTTGTAGCCAATAGAATTAGATAGTAGATTACTCAAAAATGCAATACAAATTAATTGTTTAACACTGATTCTCATTAACATGCTCGGTTGTAAGGCCTTTAGGGTTAGGGCCAATTACAATCAAAAAACAATTCTGCAAGATCCACAACCAGATCCAAAACAATCTCAGCTAGTTCAGCTCTGAAGACAATTAGAAGCTTATGGAAACCCTAAGGCAGACCTAAACTTGAGCTTGAAAGCCTCCAAGCAATCTCCTTGTCTCCAAGTATGCAAAACCCCTAGCTCTGGTACAAATGACTATCACATTACAATCTGATCTGCAAGCTCATCAAGAACTTTTCCACAACTTCGCTAACTTCATCTTGCAAGCTTCACATCTAATATCCCAGATCTGCTAAGTTGTTCCTCCCCAAAATTATGTCCCTAAACATCTACCCAAGCATTCCTTAAATGCTAATCATCAGCCACAAGTCAGTAAGATGAAACCCTTAACTCCCTAAAACAAATAATTAAATGGCATACAAGTCGGCTTATAAATGTATACAAACATTTAATTTAGCATGTCAATCCATAACAATGGCTACCAACAATAAAGTCACCAAATCGGCTCAACAAATTACATAGAACTCTAGTCGTTAAACTAGAACTACCGAGTGACAACAAAATGACCGAGCATGCCAGACATCACCAAGCACTAGTGTCGACCGAGCACCGCAGGCATGACTGAGTAACACTTCACCGAGCACCAAAGACTACTGATTTCCTTCAGTGACCGAGCTTCCTTCAATGACTGAGACCATCCATTAAGGCTAGAACCAAGTAACATTGGCCAAAATACTAACACTCCATGCAGTTTCACCGAGGACATAAAATTCCCTACCTTAACCTTGGATGCCCCTGCATTAGACACCCCAGGTTCCAAAATATGTTCATATGTGAGAAGAACATCTTTCAGGATTCAACACATAAATCTCAAACTGGTTCTTCACATACAAGTCCTCCACCTTTTCTTCTTGCAAATTCTTCCACTTCAGTTTCCTTTGTCTCTTCAAGTCTTTTCTTGACAATGTATAGGTTGTTTCTACATACTGATCATTCATTTTGTCTAGATCCACAATCTCAACTCAGCTACCAATACTCAGGCTTCTCCTACCAAGTGTTGTATCAATCAAAGGCATCAATGGAAACTTCTTGTCATCCTTCTCGAAAGTAAACACATTCCAGACATAGTCATAAATAGCTCTGCAATCATATTGCCAAGGTCTACCAAGCAATATATTACAACTATTCATCTTTATAATGTCACAAAGCAGAAGATCCTTGTAATGGCCAATCTGAACATCAATGAAGCATTGTTCCCTTATTCCAAAGCATGAACATCATGTAACTAGCCAAGCCTATAAGGACAAGGATGCTTCATTCTACTCAAACCAAGTTTCTGAACTAGGTCCTCAACAACAAGGTTATCTATACTACCACTATCAACAATAACATCATAGAGTTTACGTTTAGTCTTGCAACAGGTCCTAAACAAGTTACTCCTTTGACAAGGTTCATCCTTTGTACCAAGGAATTTTTGCTGAAGCAGAAAGTTCTCTGATTCAGGTACATTCTAAATGTTCTCATTTATCATAGTAGTTCATTGGTCAACCTTCTTCTGTGTACACTCAAAAGAACAATGTCCTTCCTCTCCATATTTATAGAAAGTACCCTTAAAGATAACTCTACCTATCTTCTTCTTCGGTTCCACAAGCTTCTATTCATCTTCTGCATTAGTCAGTTTATCCTTCACTGAGTGATCAATCTTTTCTTTCCCTTGGGAGTTATTAAGTTGTTTCCTCTTCAACTTATCTTTTGCCTTCAGAGCATACTGATAAGCATCTTCAACATAATTAATTTTTAGCATACCAAGCTCATCCTGAATATTGAATCTTAGACCATTCATATTCTGAGCTACCTTTTCCTTACAAAGCTCTCGGTGTCTAGACCCAATAGTAAGTTTGTATAACTCAATATAATCTTCAACAGACAAATCCTTCTATTTTAGATTATACAACTTCTTAAACAAGTCAAGCTCATAGTTAGCCAGTATGAACTTACCTTTCAACTTAGTCACCATCAATCTCCATCGATTGATCTTTGTTTCACCTTCATCTTCTTGGTCTCTTTGTAATTCTTTCCACCAAAGAGAAACACATCCTTTCAAATTTGTATGTACTAATCTCACCCAAAAAGGATCTTCAATTTCTTCCAGCTCAAAGGAATCTTCAAGTTCACCAATCCAATCAATCAGATTGTTAGGTTTCAAAGTACCAGAGAAAGTAGAAACTTCCATTTGGTAATTACTAAACCAAGCAGCAGATCTAGGTAACCGAGTAGTTTTGTTTTTACTAGATCTATTCCTCTAGTCATCACCACTAGATCCAACAGTTTCAAATTCCTCAGCAACTTCTTCATAGCCATCCTCAGTACCAACATTCTGAGGTATACAAGCAACAGTTCTCATGATCTTGGCAACCATATCATTCTTCATCAATTCGATCTCAGATCTAAAATCTGATTTCACCTTCTCTATGATCTGAGATTCAACAATATCACAAAGATAAAAAATAATTCTAGGGTCCAATCTTCTCTGCAATGTCATTAAAGATAAGAGAAACCCTCTAAAACAAACCCTCACTGACCACCTTGTGACAATTTCCAAGTTGTAACAAGTTAGATCTCAACCTATAATCTTGCAAACAAATAGGGCACAATTCCACAAGTTTAGTGCTATGAATCTGCAATCAGATTGTGCACAATCAACTTTTCCAATAAGATCAACTTCACAAGATCAACCTTTCTAGGTCAACCTTCTGCTTCAACAAGATCAAACTCTCACTCTGATACCACCTAATGAAGTCAAGGATGGTGGATCCAATGAAGGACAGTCCAAACCTTGCAGCCAATAGAATTACATGGCAAATTACTCAACAATGCAACACAAAGTAATTGTTTAAAACTGATTTTCATTAACATCCCCGGATGTAAGGCCTTCAGGGTTAGGGCCAATTACAATCATAAAATAATTCTGTAAGATCCACAACTAGATCCAAAATAATCTCAACTAGTTTATCTCTGAAGACAATCAGAAGCTGATGGAAACCCTAAGGTAGATCTAAAATTGAGCTCACAAGCCTCCAAGAAATCTCCTTATCTCCAAGTATGCAAAACCCCTAGCTCTACTACAAATGACAATCAGATTACAATCTGATCTGCAAGCTCATCAAGAACTTTTCCACAACTTTGCTAACTTCAGCTCGCAAGCTTCACATCTGATATCCTAGATCTGCTAAGTTGTTCCTCCCAAAAATTTCATCCCTAAACATCTACCCACGCATTACTTAAATACTAATCATCAGCCACAAGTTTGCAAGATGAAACCCTTAACTCCCCCCAAAAATAGTTAAATGCCATACACGTCATCTTACAAATGTATACAAACATTTAATTCAGCATGTTGGCCCATAACAATGGCTACCAATAATAAATTCACCAAGTTGGCTGAACAAATCACATAGAACTCCAATTGGTAAACTAGAACGACTAAGAAAAAGTAAAATAACCAAGCATGCCAGGCATCACTGAGCACCAGTGTTGATCGAGCACCATAGTCATGACCGAGTAACACTTCAAAGAGCACCAGAGACTACTGAGTTCCTTGAGTGACCAAGCTTCCTTCAATGACCAAGACCGTCGATAAAGGCTGCAACTCAGTAACACTGGCCAAAATACTAACACTGCATGCAGCTTCACCAAGGACACAAAATGTCCTGCCTTAACTTTGGATGCCCCTACATCACGTATGAAGGGAGGGCATGATGAGATACTATCCAAGCAGTTCGTCTCATCCTAGAACAATAGGAAAGTTTTTGTTGGAGGTATTCACTTCCAAATTAATGAGGAAGTTAATGCTAACAGGGCTCTCCATGGAAGGAATAAAATATAAAATAACTTGTAGGATGCCAGACCTTACTAGCCTCAACCAATTCTTTAGGGCGGGGGAGAAACCTGTGAAGAAGTCTGGAGGTTTCAATCACGAGGAGCTCCCAGAGTTCTGGCCCAAGCTGTGCCTCATTATGATGAAATATTTCACCCTGGAAGGTAAATTTACAGTGTTTTACTATTACCATTTAACTTTTCTCAATCATATCAGGAATAGGGATCTCATATCCATACCCTTTTACCTCCTTCATTCTATTGAAAGCAATATTCTGGATATTAGGGAAAACCATGAAAAGCCGATCCCTATTCTCCACTAGAGTCTCTTGCTCCATCTTTACAATTTCCATAAGGCCATCTACCCTCCACCCCAACCTCACCTTGTCATTCAAGAGGTCACCCAGGAGGATTCTCCTTCAAAATCTAACAATCCCACTCAATCCAACGCTCGCTCTATCCAAGAGATCTTGGAAAATGACCTTGTCCCTAAAGAAGGCAAACGCCACAAGAGATGCATGAAAAACCCTTTTAAAAGGAAGGAGGACCCTGAGGACTTTCATGTCTCTAAGTCCTTAGAAGATAAAGATTTGAAGGAGACTGATAGTACCCCTAAGACCCAAAGGAAACCCCAAAAAAGGAGGATTTCTGACAGCTAGGTCAAGTTGGAGGTAGATTTGGGGGGCTCTATCCGTTGTTATAATAGAATTGCCAAGGAGAAATACAAGACCAGAATCAAGGAAACGGCTTCGAAGGAGAAGTCCCTTTTGAAAAATGACTCCCATTCCACTGAGTTGATTGAAGGATCTTCTGATGACCACCCTAGCTTGCACAGGACTGGCACCACTCCCCCCCTGAACCCCTAGAAAACAATCGAGATTCCTTGAAGCATTACCCTGTCCCCGACTTCCCCCCATGATCAATAGACAAAGTCCCACTCTACTAAACACAATTCTATGTCTCTTGATGGTAATGGAAAGTTTAAGGGCTCCATTAAACTGAAGTTCTCAGAACTAGACAATGAGATATTAGGCCTCAAATAGGACATGTAGGACATTAGAAACCGCATCATGGATACTAAAAAGTTTACCCTCAAGGTCATGCATGCATCTGTTGTGACCCTCTGCACTGTGCATGAAAAGTTGGCTGGTGGCAAACTGGAGGTAGACGATGATAACAAAGACATTTTCTTGTTCCTACAGGAAGAGTGGGCCACGACCCTGATGTCCAAACATCTGGGTAGGAGATCTTAGCTACGGTTGCTATCATGAGGTTCTTATTTTTTATTGGGCATGCTAGCCCTAGTTTTTCTATGCCGCTTTCTTGTTTTAAGGTTAATCTATCTAGTTCCTGGTCTAGCCCTATATGGCATCATACTCTTAATATGTTTTCTACTAATTTCTTAAGATACTTTGGTCCGAGTTTTTTGAAAAGAACTATTTTGTTTGTTTTTGATAGAGGCAGACTAGACTTTGGTTTTTTTGAAGACAAACTATTGATGAAATGCTCCACACTAGTGTCATTAATATGTTGTAAATGTGCTTCTAGTCCTTCTATTCCATGGGCCAGCACCCTCTTGCTGCTTTTATCTATAAAAAACACTATCATTAATATTTATACCAAATTAATATTAACAGTCATCTTTCTTTGAATAGAATTTTCAATATTATTAATAAGGCTAGTATTGATGTTGATGTTAACATCCATTTTATTATTAACATTAATATTCACCTCCATATTTTTGTTAACATCACCATGGGTATTATTGTAACCAGACTTAATGTTGTGGCTTATTACTAAGGTTGAGACTAACCAGGTTGATATTAATATTATTTTACATACAATTAATAATAAGTTTATTCTTGACACATATTTTGACATTGTTTTTGATTAAGTAAAACAAGTTTTACATGGACCTTGAAACCCACAGCAGTTTAAAGTCTAAAGAAAGTCAAGAGAACCAAGTAAAGAAAATCAAAATAGAGTAGCTAGGACAGGCCACGATAGGGCCAAACAAGAAAAAATACAAAAAATAAAGCATAGCCAAAAGGAAGAGCACCATGAAAGCCATGTTGCTTTCAAGGGCCTCCATCAGTTGAACTGTATCTTTAATGTTTTGCACTTGGGAGCCTTGTGGATCAATTTTCTCCCTATTCTTCCCGGTTCTAGCCCTAGTTCTTTTACCTAGTCCTTCAGTCGGCTCCTTGTCCTCCTTCATAGTCCTCTACTCAGCCTTGGGGTCCATTTTTTCTTCCATCTTTTTAATTAGCAGCTTCAGGTTCTTGTTGGACGTTTTAGGATGTTAAAATTTTGCTCTGCCACTCCCTTGAGGGTTTTTTCTAGGGTAAAAGCACAATCAGGTGTCACCTTTTAGGATAACTTCTTAGCACAGCTGAATTTTAGTATTTCTAAGTAAAAATTAATTTTTGTCAAACATATGGTCTAGCTAGATTCCTTCTAGCTAAGTTAGATAAGTGATTTAACTTTTCCAATTGGAAATATCCATTAAATGCATGTTTTATACAACTTTGGGTCCAATTACCATAAAAATAATATTATTTCATAAAAGTAGCATTTCAATAACTCCTAATATTTTTAATGATATATTTTTTTTAAATAAAAAAATACCCTTTTGTAGATATCAGATTCAAGAATATCCTTATATAGATTTTATAGTGTTTTAATTAGACATAGTTTATTGTAATTAAAAAATATTGCAAGTAGGTATTTTAACAGTCAAGGAGAAGTTGATTCGGAGAAAGAAAAAAATAGTAAATCATATTAATTAAATTTGAAAAATATATGGCACACTAGAGGAGAGAGTCATCTTCAAGTATATATATATATATATATATATATATATATATATATATATATATATATATATATATATATATATATATATATATATATATATATATATATATATATATATATATATATATATATATATATATATATATATATATATATATATATATATATATATATATATATATATATATATATTTTTAATTGGGATAGATTTGTTATGAAAAATATGTTGCAAGATGAAAACTACCGATTTCAGTGAGTTGGAATTTGAATTGTTATAAAAGAGAAAATATAGGTGACAAAACAATTTTTATTTCTTCATGCACTAGCTATATATGTCATCTATGACATATTTTGAAATTAGGGGAAAAAATGTTTATTTACATTTAATTTTTTGGTGGGAACTAGACCCCTAATTTTCAGCATTTTTCAGCAACTGAAAAAATTTCTTTAAAATATTAAAAAACATATCAATTATTATTAAAAAAAATTATTAAAAATATTAATCATAAAATTAATCCATTTTATCACATTTAAATAGTTTAAATCATCTTCAAATTCCAAACATAAATGTCATTTTTATACTATTGAAGTTGAACAACTTTGATTTTGTTATCCTTTTCCTTTGTAAAAGGGTGACAGCTTATTGTGTTTTTACCCTCCAGACTTATCATTTTGGATTCCATGTTCATTACCTTGGTTTCTAGACTTGGCTTATTCTCAGTGGTCTTATCCGTGTTGTCCATGCCCTGAATTTTTTCCTTGATGTCCTTGATCTCATGGTAGAGCCATTTGAAAGATCGAAACTGATCCAACATACTATTTTTAGTATTGTTGAGAAAATCCATGTCCATCTGCCTGGCTTTATCACTGAGAACAACTAGTGCAGGGTCTATCAATTCTTCCTTATGGACTTTTCCTTCATTGTCCTCCAGAATCTGAGGAAAGATAGCTTCCCTAATAATTCCCATATGCACAGTGTTAATATTAAAATTTCTCCAGACCTTTTTACCCCTCCCGGTGTCCTAACTATTATACTCCCCCTTAAGGCTTCTTCAGTCTCATCAATCCTTATGGGTGACTGGTTATTTCCCTTCTCATCTTTATATTTAGTCACGTGGGCTTGATTTTTAGTCTTAGTGCCTGGGGACTCAGGAGGAAGGGTTTTTTCCTCGCTGATAGTGAGATCGACCAACAAGTGGCTAGAAAGGTCCTCCATTGGTTTGGGGGTGTCCTCCTTGTCCTGTTCCTACATAACATCAGAATCCAAAATGGGGTTTCCAACATCTTCCTCCGAATCCATTTCTTCCTCCTTTTCATTATACTCTTCCTCCGATTTAGCCTTCTTCCTCTCGTATTTTTTGGAAGGTAATTCCTTCTTGGTAGATTTCAGGGGCTGTTTCTTGGATGGGGAGCCCTTTCTCTATTTCTTGAAATCAACTTCCTCACTGTCATCTGAAGGAATTCCCACAAAAGAGCCCGAATGAACATAATCTAAACCAGAGTACTTGTTGATGGCCTTGCTATCCCCAATTTCCTTGCCCATGATTTGGGTTTTAAAGAATTCGTATAACAAAAGGATTAATCATTCATGCAAAGCAAGATTAGCAATTTTCTTATCTCTAAAACTAGTTATATTCTTTTTCATTGAAGAGAAGAGATAATACGAGATGGAAATCTTGAAACCATGCCTAAAATGATTAAGCAAGATGAAATGATAAGTGAAGATTTTTTCAAACCTGGTATCTAGGGTAATGTAGTAGATGAGGGCCTTCAGAACATACTACCAGAGCATCTTCAAACTTCCGAGAAGGTAGTAGGTGCCTGCTTTGACAATGGGTTTCATCTCCTTGTCATCCCTCGTGAAATTTTTGACAACAATGTCAGAAATTTTTTGGTCTCTTTAGAATATTTCCTCAATGGTAGGAATGTTAGTGATCATCGATATAACCTCCTCCATGATAGTGAATGACTTTCCATCAATCTCCACCATCCCATCTTTCTAGGTTTTGACAAAGATTTTGGTGATGTCCATCCTACATCCATGGAGTTGTTCAATAAAAGTGGTAACATCCCCTTTCTGTAAGGCATTCCATATTTTCGTTCACTTCTTCCATTTCTCACTATCACCCTCCAGCTCCCTTCTTAACCTTTCCCCAACCATGGCTTTCGTGATAGCTCTGGTAAACCTCTAGTCCTACCAAATTTTTTTGCTTTCCTTATTTCTAACATCAACATCTCTCTTTCTAAAAGTAGGTTTTTTGAAATTAATACAAGATATGGGGAAGGGGGCACTTAAAGCATGTGGAGACAATGTGTTATTAAAACTCATGCAAATCTACCACAACTCACCATGAGTGAAATAAATTCTCCTAACAAGCTTGTCGCAGTAATAATTATTATTGGGTAAAGTTGTGGTACTTTGAAGATCATCTCCATCCAGAGAATCTCGCTCGACTTTATGGGAAGTTTCATCATTGTACCTTAAGTAGTAAGTTTCCTTGATGGAAGCTTGTAAGGTGATTCAATCAACATCCCAGTTGGTGACAGAGATAAGCACGTGAATATAAAGGTCTGCCTCTGAGATATAGGTCCAAGTGGCACAAAAAGTTATGATTAATACAAGATCGAACCCACGTCTGCGAACTTGGCCGAGGGAGAACTAGTAGTTGTTGCTTCGTTGAGAATCATACATGGCTATCACTATCTTTTTAATTGCTACAGAACAAAAATTTCTTCTTCTGACAATCAGCTTGTGTGAGCTTATGAGCTCACTGGGGTCCTTTGAAGTGACTAACATCTCTTGCTAGGAGTGTAGGTATCCATCCGCAATGTTTGTACTCGCTTCCTCCTGCCTAATCTGATTGCTCTCTTTCTGCCTGGGGATTTGAATTTTGCCCCAACATCAGCTCTGTTTTTGCTTCTTGTAGCTACAGGAGAAACCAGGAAGGGATCTCTACTTTTGGATCTCTTTTTTCTTTGAACCTTTATCCAACCCTATTTTTCCTCATTGTATTTAAAAAAGAGCTCCTCCATCTTGGTGAGTTGTTTATGAGAGATAGAAAACAAAAGAAAATCCATTTGTTGGACCTTGTTAGAGTCCTGTCTCTCAGGGTGGTTGCATGAGTCCAGGAGGCCACCAAGTTTACCCCTAGCTAGGCTAGAATAGCATTCTTCCATAGGGGATTCTAAGGAATCCATGATGAAGGAAGCAAAGGTAGAACTAGGGCACGAGTCACCCCCTTCCCCATGACCAATGTCACAGATGTCGTCAATGCAGTCTTGCAGAATATTGACTTCCAAGTCTATGCCTTCAGACTAGGGAGACACCTTTTTAAGAGCCGAACTCTCTTGACCTATTTTGGTTTTCTACTTTGGTTCCCTAATGCGAGGGTTTTGCTTGTCTTCTAGTGAGTCTGAAATCACCAGACTTTCCTCTAGCTTATCCTTTTTTTTGCATACTCTATGAGTCGAGACCTCTGATTTAGAATGAGGATTAGCAGTCTTCCTTGGGAGGCATTCCAAACCATTACGTAACTTGATCTTTTTTAACAGCTAAAGCTTTCCTTTCTTTTTCCAAGTTCATGTGCACTGGACACGATCTGGCTTTATGTCCCACTTTCTTACAGTGGAAGCATGCAAAAGGGACACTTTCATAATCCAACTTTTGCAAATGTTTTCCCAATTTAGATTTGAGAACAATGATTTCTGACATATCTTGGCCCTCTTCCACCCCAATGCACATCCTAGCATAGGTGAGGTGACTTTTAGCCACAGTCATTAGGTCTATCAAAAGCAGAGTACCAAAAGATCTAGCAATACCATCAAAGACGTCTTCTACCCAGAATTCCAAAGGGAGTTCTGGGAGCCAAACCCACACTGGGGCTTGGATGAAAAAAGAATCATTGAGATCTAGCTTCGGGGTCCATTTTTGCACCACAAGAGTAGCCTTACCTATTGACCAGGTACCCACATAGAGGATTATGTCTAGGTCTTCTTTGCAAGAAAACTCAAAGGAGAGAAAGCCCTTCGCCATGGCCATGATGAGGACTTGCCCCTTAAGCTCCCATTTCTTTTTCACAAAGATTCTCACTATATCTATATTAGGTATAGACCCCACAAATTTTCCTACGAGAGTGTGGTCCATTGAGGCGATATTGTGATCCACCAACTCATCAGGAATTTCTAGAATAAAATTTCCTTTCTCTTTATCAGAAAGATCCTTTATAGAAGGGAAGGAAGACTTTCCTGAAGGTTGAATGCCAAAAAGAGTTGACCATTAGCGATGAGAGGCTTTACCGCTCTGATCCATTGTCTGAGTCTTCGGGCCGAGGGGGAAGAGGAAGGGTTTCCTTCTCCTACCCCGACCACCTTACCAAGGTCTTGTTGCTTAACCCTTGGGTCCCCTTCCGTGTTCTCTTCATTCCCCACTCCCTTATCTATAGAGACGCCATTACTAGCAACATGCTCAGCCTGTAGCCCTGGATTCCCACCCACATTCAAATTCAAAAATAGACTTCCCCCCACTCGCCCGTTGTCACCATTCTACACACATCTAGTTATTTGTTATTTGAACTGCTAAAACTACTTTCAGGCTCCCTTCCTTGTCAAAAAAAACCCAGATTTTGACATTGTTACTAATGTTAAAAATTATATTAAAATGGTCATTGATATTGACATTTATTTATCTAGTTATTGGGCCTATAGTCTGATTGGCAGGTATAATAGCACACAATATGTTGTGTTTCGTGTCACTAATGTGGCAAAGGTAAATTATTCAGTCGGCTACTCAATTCTAGCTCTGCGTAGCACCCAAACTATTTATTTGCTTAACCTAAATGTGAAGATTAGGGAGCACTGAGGGTGATCATGAGAGCAAGCTTTAGGAGTTAGTTCCTCCTATCCATCCAAAGTCTCCCCACAATATGCTTGTCACCTTAAAAATCAATTGCAAAATTATCTTTACTAAAATCAGACTATTCAATGAAAAATCTTCAATAAATACTTCAAACAATTATCATTAAAAGACACATAACAATAAAAAAAAATATAAAAGCTAATTACAAAATTATATCAACTACCATGATACCATTATCACATAATCGACATTTAATGGACCACATCGAATATTTTTTTAAATTGAGACTGCTTATTATTAGATAGCAGAGATAAAAATTCCAGGTAAAAGCTTCCACATTCTGTAACACCGAAATATGAATTTTGACACTCATAAGACTTCATATATTTACCATATTTATGAGTGAATGTGATGGTGTTGGGATTATGCACATAAAATATTTCAATGTAGCAAGACAATATTAGGTGTAAGTGCATGCTCGAAGCATGTGATCGTTGGACACATCTGAATAGAAAATTTGCATAAACTAGTCGAAATGTGAAATTTTAATTCTAGGCTTCACACTTAATTGGATTATGATGTATAACACTAGTTTTCAATGCTGATGTCGTAATAGTTGAATATTCTATATTATTCTGAATTCACATACATTTATTTAAACTGTAGATTGTATATTAAATATTTTCTGTCTACTACATTGCAAGCTGATGCTTTCTGTATTGAATGTCGTATTTATAACGTTGGACTGCTATTTTAACTCTTCTGCTAGAGCGATTCTAAGTTTGGTAATAATTTATACCTCTCAACCAGCCTGATACAATTTTTTTATTCTTCCCCTTTTTTAAACTAATTTTACAGAACATGGTGTCAATATCATCCAACGCGGAGATTATTTATTTCTTCTTCCCACCTTTATCCTGTGAAAAAATTATGTCCTGTCTCAATTAGCATGTAATCTTGAATGAAAGATAAGATCAGAAAAAGCATAGATATGATCATTAGATATCAATGAATGTGCTAAGTAAAATGACATAATTAGATGAAAGATAAGACCAGAATAGCCTAAACAAAATGATAAGATATATATATATATATATATATATATATTTTAAAGCAGCACATGCAATTATCGTTTATTAATTTACAATGAATGTGTCGAATCTATTGGCATGTAACACAGACAATTATAAAACATATATATTCTGTCGTCAATTAGAAAACATATATATTCAGTCGGCGATTAGAATCTTGAATGTACAGCACATACGTTATTTTAATTCTTTCCTTGTCATCTGACTAATTTTATTTCACCAATGATTGTCCAAAGACTCTGTCGAATCTACTTTTTTCTGCATGCAACGCAGCCAATTGTATTCATTCAAACAATAAAACGATAAGAATGACCAAAATAATAAAACAATGTGATCATTATTTAATAGTGAATATGCTAAATAGATTCTTTCGCAGGCAGCATATCCCATTAGATTTTTTCCGCTATTAAGGAACCTTGGAGTAAGCCATTTACATTATTGTTTTTGTCCTTGTTAATAGAAAAAAAAACTCATTAATTTTTCATATGGCAGTTCAACTATTGTCAGCGATCTGTTTTATTTTAATTGTTTATCTGTAGCATGATTTATTTTATATTGTTCAATCCCATACCCAAAAAAAGTGATGGTGCAACCTAGAAAAGAATTTTGATTCAGACAAAAATTTACTCTGTGTTTAACGTTGACGAGGATTTTAATTTTACCAAATCTATCAAAGAGGAAGTAATTATTGTGCTGTCTAACACGAAGACATGACCACAAGTCTCCCCAGCATTATTCTTTTATTCTATGTACCTTTTAAGTCTCACATGTTTCATATAAAGCTTAAATATGTAAGTGCTGACATTTATTGTATTTACATTTACTAATACAGTATAATTTTATCAAACTTGAAGATTTATTTTGGTATTTATTTAGATGTATTTATTATATTTGAATTAAATTTTTTATTATTTAGTTATAAATATTTAGGGTGTATTTAAATTGTATATTTTTCATATTAATATAACTATTGATTTCAATACATTTGTTTTTAATCATTATTAAGGCTAAGGAATGATATCATGGCAGGTTTTCAAGGCATTTTAGACCAGAGAGGAGGTTATACTCTTAGAATGAATGAAGTGAGAGCATACTTAAATAGCAAACATCTTTGGAATTCGATTTCCTGTTATTTGTCGTATCAACGAGAGAAAATTGGGGAATTCCAAAGCTTAAATGATTCGCTCTGTCAATAGCACGTTTTCATCCAGTATTAATTTTATTTTATCTTAAATTAGTCGTATATGGATCATTTTGTTGAAAACCTAATCAATAATGGGAATGGGAATAGCTGGAAGCAACAGCGTAGATACCTTATCGAAGACTTCTATGCATATTTTCTTTTTCAGAAAACTATTATAACAGATTATGAAAATGTAATACAGTAATCGGTGCGCTCAATCGGTTTGATTAAATTATATATGGGTGGTGTTCTATGTGTGTTCCGTTACGTTGGATGAGGTTTGATTCAAGCTATAATTTAATCAAAATATTCTTGTTCAAGGTACTTTTGACGTTTTTTTTATTTATTAAAGATGCATTTCTATCATTCTTTAATATTTTGTTCACATATTAAATAAACGACTTCCTTGGATTTAAAGGTAATTCAAATTGAAAATTTATCGTAGTGAATTGGAGGTATTCTTTGTAATGTAAAATGAATAGTAAATAAGAGATATAATGTTTTAGTCTAAAGTAGAGGATCAAAATAAGAGCTAATTTCAATCTACAAGAAACAATTGAAATGTTACAAACAACTATGTATGTGTAATCATATTCTATACGAATATTTTGTGATCAAAGATTCATTAGCAAACATAGGAATATCTTATTAATAGTCTTTCAATAAAAGGGAAAAGTTTAAGAGAATTTACCAAGGCCAAGAGCTTTGTCCCCCTTCAAAGAGTTGATAGGAGCATGGACCTCTTGTTTTGAGATAAGACAATAATAGTTTGTTTTTATGCATCACTCACAATTTCAAGAATGAGATTTTAAAAACCACCATCAACTCTCATAGTATAAGGAATAATAAATGTGGAAATGAAAATAAATTGGCTAGACAGAAGTGTATACCAATTTTTTTAATTCCCACAATCTAAAATGTATATTTTCTTCTCTTCATAAATCACTACGTACACCTATTATTGAAGGCTCAAGTCATCAAAAGATGTTTGATTCTCTACCAATTCAAGCAAATTATGCCACAACTCCTATGGAAGTTATAGTATCCAAGTGATTTGAATATGATATAGAGACAAATTTAATAAATAGTTTGTCCAATGTATTTCTTTACTCATATATAACAAGAAATATTAATTTGAGATATATTTCTTTGTTGTATGATTCAGAATAAAATCTACACTTGGAAGTAGAAGTTTTATGCCAGTCCTATTTAGAATTCCTACAAGCTATATTTTTTAAGCTTTATATCTAATACATGATATTTAGCTGATAACATCACAAACTCAATCTAAGCTATTGATCAAGTATTGTCTCAAAATAGATTTGTTCCATTCTTTTATTCTTCTTTAAAATCTACTAAGTTTCTCCTTAAAATCACAAATGAGAAAATCATCCTCCATAATAATTAAAAAGAAAGATATACATATAGGAAAATAATTAAATTGTTACCATTAGTTGTCTTCATGTAAAGAGTTGGTTTCCCCTCAATTTTCTATATCAAATTTTCAAAAAAATATGAATCAATCTTGGTGTATCATGCCAATGGAGCTTTCTTCGATGAATGAAGATCCTTCATGTACCTAGTTACACCTTATTTTATTTCCCTGCAATATCATAACTATATGATTTTTCTAAAAATATTTCCTATTTCAAGTATCCACTTAACAAGGCAAACATCACATGCATTTGAAATACCATCTACATGTGGCAACTAAGATGCCCTTTTTATAATTTACTTCATAGTCACTATCCTTCCAACAAGATAATATATCTCATCATAATCTCATCCAAATTACAATTTATAATCTCATCCAAACTATAATTTATACACGTTGACAACAAATCTTGTCTTCACTTCTTCTGGTGCACTCTTATGCATGGTAAAGTCCTAACTTAGGACAACCTCATAAAAAGAGGCTTCTCCATGGCTAGCAGGTGCATCCTATGCAAAAAGGAAGAGGAAACGTTGAATCACCTATTCATACACTGTGATTACGATGCTAACATTTGGCAAGAAGTAACTGGCAAATTGGGAATCTTGTGGGCTTTGGGTAATGATGTCCACTAGTTCACTATTTGGAGATCTCCCTCCAATCATCCCCTCCTCCATATCCTACGGCGTATTCTTCCTCCACACATCTGCTAGACTATTTGGAAAGAAAGGAATAACAGGATATTCAGGGAATTTAGTCCCCGCTTGAGGCTTGCCTCTATCTTGGAACCAATCTCCTATGTGAGAATGTCAGCAGGGCTAAGTGGAAACTCCCCCCAGCACTCCCCTCTGCTTGGGAAATCAAAATGACTGATAAATGGAACCTGTTGACAGGCTTCTCCAAGTTTGATGACTCCAAGTTGATGGCTAGGAAAGATACCTGATGGGTTCCCCCCGCACAGAGGCTGGACCAAATTAAATTTTGATGGGGTGGCTAATAATCTCACCCAGGGTGGGGGAGGTGTGTTGAGAGACCACAATGGATCTTGCCTCTTGGCTTATGCACGACTGCTTAATAATTGCACTGTCAATCAAGCTGAGGGCATGGCTCTTTTATGGGGGATTAAATTTTCCATTCAAGTGAACATCAGACTGCTAGAAATTGAGGAGGATTATAAAGCTGTGGTGGAGGCTATCAAAAGAAGAGCTAATGCGGGGTAGCATGTTAACACTATTCTTTTGGAAATCTGTGAGCTTCTCAACAATCTCCAATGCATGACTATTTCCCACACTTACAAAGAGGGAAATATTGTGGTAGATTCGAGGGTTGCTATTGGTCTTAAGAAAACTAGGCTAAGTAATTGGGAGATTAGCGAGATACCTAGGGAGACTCAGCAACAGATCGAGTGGGAGAAAAATGATACCACTAATATTTAAAATGTGCCAAGTTTTCAATTTTGGTAAAGGCCCTACCTTGATTATGTGTCGGCGTAAGTTGATGATTTTTGTGATTATGAATAAGTATGCCCAAAACCCCAAAAAGGATCATAATTTCCTTTCGTGCGAATACGTATGGAAAGATAGTTGTCCACATTAGCAAGTTTTTTTGGTTAACAAGGACACTAAGTGCAGCTCTGGCATAACTGCTAATTATTGTGCCTGGAGATCTGATGGATATCGCCATACAGAGCCTGGCTCCCCAAAAAATGCCCAAGGCCTACCTTTTGAGTATATTTTCCCCTTAAAATGGCTAACTCAAAATAACTAGTTTTATGCTCTGATTCACGAAGCCCGGCCTTCCAATTCTCAGGAAAATTTGGCGCAGGATAAGGAGATTATTGACATGGGAGGAAATACCTTATGCATTGAACCTGATAAGGTTGATGAGGTGTTTACCTTCGACCCTCTAGTGACCCACTACTGTAAAGAAAGTGGTGTATGGGGTTTCATGGAGCGTATGAAGGGGGGGCATGATGAGAAACTATCCAAGCAGTTCATCTCATCCTGGAACAATAGGAAAGTTTTTGTTGGAGGTATTCACTTCCAAATTAACAAGGAATTTATTGCTAAGGTGACAAGGCTCTCCTTGGAAGCAAGAAAATATAAAAAAACTAGTAGGATGCTAGACCCTACCAGCCTCAACTAATTCTTCAGGGTGGGGAAGAAACATGTGAAAAAGTCTAGAGGTTTCAATCTGGAGGAACTCCCAGAGTTCTGGCCCATGTTGTGCCTCATTGTGATGAAATATTTCACCCTAGAAGGTAAATTTACAGTGTTTTACTATTACCACTTACCTTTTCTCAATCATATCAGGAATAGGGATCTCATATCCATTCCCTTTTACCTCCTTCATTTTATTGAAAGCAATATTTTGGATATTACGAAAAACCCAAAAAAATGAATCACTATTCTCCACCAAGGCCTCTTTCTCTATCTTTATAACTTCCATAAGGCCATCTGCCCTCTGCCCCAACCTTCCCCTATTATCCAAGAAGTCAACTAGGAGGATTCTCATTTGAAAGCTAATAATCCCACTCAATCCACATCCCACTCTATCGAGGAGATCCTGGAAATGGATCTTGTCCCCCAAAATGGTAAAAGCCGCAAGAGATGTGTGAAAAACCTATGTAAAAGGATGTAGGAGCTTGAGGAATCCCATGTTTCTAACTCCCTTGAAGCTAAATATTTGAAGGATACTGACAGTACCCTTGAGACCAAAAGGAAGCACACAAAATGGAAGATTTTGGATAGCCAGGTCAAGTTGGAGGTAGATTTGGGGGGCTCTGTCAGCAGTTCTAATAGAATTGCTAAGGAGAAATGTAAAACTAGAATTAGGGAAATAGCCTCAAAGGAGAAGACCCTTTTAGAAAATGCCACTAAGATGATTGAATGCTAATCTGATGATCACCCGAGCTCGCACAGGAACTGCACTACTCCCCCTAAACCCCCACCAAACCATGGAGATTCCTCGAAGCATTACCCTACCCCACGCCTCCCCCCATGATCAACAGACTAGGTCCCCCACTACTGAGCACAACTTTGTGTCTCTTGATGGTAATGGTAGGTTTAAGGGCTCCCTTAAACTAAAGTTCTCAGAACTAGACAATGAGATATTAGGCCTCAAACAAGACATGCAGGACATCAAAAACTGCATCATGGATACTAACAAGTTTTCCCTCAAGGTCATGCATGCATCGGCTATGACCCTCTGTACTATGCAGAAAAATTTGGCTAGTGGAAAACTTGAGGAAGATGAAGATAACAAAGGCCTCTTCATATCCCTGCATGAAGAGTGGGCCATGACCCTGATCTCCAAATATCTTGGTAGGAGATCTTAGCTACTACTTTTGTAATGAGGCTTTTATTTTTTATTGGGCATGCTGGCCCTAGTTTTTCTATGCTTCTTTCCCATTTTAAGGTTAATCTATCTAGTTCCTGGTCTAGCCCTGTATGGCATGATATTGTTAGTATGATTGATACTATTTGGTTAAGATACTTTGGTTTGATTTTTTTAAAAATAATTTTTTTGTTTGTTTTTGATAGAGTTAGGCTAGAGTTTTGTTTTTCTGGTGACAAACTGCTGATGAAATGATCTAAACTAGTGCCATTAATATGTTGTTAATGTGCTTCTAGTCCTTTTGTTCCATGGGCCAACACCCTCTTGCTTCTTTTATCTATCAAAAACAAATCTTGTCTTCATACTTTTTATTCTTCCTCAAGCATTCATCTTGGTCTTGTATGCCTGCTTCACTCTAATCACTTGCCTTTTGGTAGGAAAAACAAAAAAAAATTCCCTATGAATATGAAATGCAAAAAACTCAAGGAGCGAGAGGAGTCATGTAATTGAGGCAATCCAAGAGAGAGTTATGTGAAATATTCTTAATATTGGGAGTCCTTGTAAGCTAAAATGAATAGGTGAAATTTGAGGAGAGCCCAATCTAGGTACCTTTGATTTAAAATTTTAAAAATTACACATCTGTAAAGTCGACAAGAACGTGAGAAGAGGGGACACTAAAGAGATCATGTTGGAAAAAATCAAAAGGGTGCAAGGAAAGGGTAAAAAAAACAAAATTTAATTTTTGAAATACCTAGATGTTGTGGAGTGGATGGTTCCAACCAACCCATGGAGATGGAGTAAAAAAGCCATTATGTCGGAGAGGTTCTAGGGGAGGAGAGAGGTATTTTTAGGGTTGATTATAAAATTCACTAGAGGGAGAAAAAAGGGATATGATTATTTATAAAATAATATTAGTAAATATTTTATTCAATCTTCATGTAGATTATTTAACTCCTAACTTTAGGAGAGGAAAGACGTAATTATTTATGTGATTATTGTGACCCCAACATTATGACTATTGTCATATGATATGGTATACTATTTTATCCATCATTGGTTTGTTCTCAATCTATAACCATCGTGAAAGGGTCATTGAATTTTATCTACCTTTCTACATGTTTAAATAGAGTTGAATTCCATAAAAAATTTTAGGTATGACTTTTTTCCTTCAATCATTATTACCTATATAAGTATATTATCATTATTTTATATCCTTTCTTTTGATAGCATTTTCAATGATTATTACTTATACATGAAAGCCTTTTTATAATGTCCACAATATTCACTAACAATACAATTAGTATAGTGAAATCTAGTGATTTCCATCCCTTTCCATATTTAGGAAATTATTAGAATAGTTTAGAAATGGACAAAAGAATTTGTAGTTTATTTATTATAGAAAATTAATTTACATATTTGGAACATGTACATTTTAGTTAAAATTGAATGCAAATTAATCCCCATTATATACAATCTTAATTGGTGAAGAATACAAGGGACATAGGAATGCTAACAATGAATTTCCTTATGTTGAAAATTACATATTAAATTGAAGTTATGGTTCACTTGGGATTCAATTTATATTAAATATAATAAAATCTAAATAAAATAGGAACATTGAAAATGATATATCTCAACATAATCTAGATAGATTTATCTAAATATAGATATGATAGTTTTGAGAATAATAATTAAATATGTTAAGTTGTGCCTTGAAAAATATATTTAACCTTTTAAGACATCCCTTGTGAGTTGAGGTTGATACTAGTTTCTCATAATTATAATTAAATGCTCTGATTATATGTTCTTGACCTATACAAATAAATGATCATATACTTCTTGAGATGGCCTTATGCCACTAGCTCCATTAGAGAGTTGGCCTTAATGCGCAAGGAGATTAGTGTAAGGAGGGCTCTTTTTCTTATTGAATTCTTGCCAAATTCTATATGTAATATGGTTGGGGGTGATACTATTCTATGGGGATAGTTGGGGGTTGGCATGTTACATATAGAATCGATCTGCATCCCTACCTTGAGAATAGTTATGCTATAGGCCAGAAGCTGATCAATTCCCTACAATTCTAAGCGGCTCTAAGGGTGTTGTAACCCTAGTCTCTACAACCTATGTTGCTTCAAATAATGCATCAAGATCTAAGGTAACTAACTTTGGCTCTTCTCTAGCCACCTCTAGTCAAGCCTTTGCTATCCTTGTGTTTTTTATAGTTATTTCTAGGTCAAGTCAGTCAAATCCCCTTGCCTTTATTGAACCCTAAGGTATATAAAGGTAATATAGAGTGTTCCCAGATCTAAATGAAGTAGTAGAGTCCATGCAATAGCAGAGGGGAGGTGAGAAGTTGCCTAGATCTTTATATACATGTATTGAGAAGTCCCAGATGATCACTACCCCTAAAATTTTATGGCATGAGGTATAACTA